>APFE031029626.1:23241-81989 GCA_000404065.3 Pinus taeda
TCCTAACCCGGCACCACTGAGCATGCTTCTTGCCCTTTCTATCAACGTCTTGTTCATTCTTTCTGCGACTCCATTTTGTTGAGGTGTATATGGAGTAGTCTTCTGCCGTGCTTTACCACACTTCTTACAGAATTCTTCAAATTCCTTGCTGCAAAATTCTCCACCATTATCTGTCCTCAGCACCTTTATCTTCTTCTCTGTCTGATTTTCCACCAGAGCCTAAATTCTTTAAACCTGTCAAAGACTTCAGATTTCTTCTTAAGGAAATATATCCATGTATTCCTTGAGAAGTCATCTATAAATGATACATAGTACACAGACTTACCCAGTGATGGAACTTTCACAGGTCAAACACATCACTGTGCACAAGCTCTAATATTTGTTTCGTCCTCTTACCACCAGAGGGGAAACTCACCCGAACTTCTGCTTCCCCATAACACAATTTTCAACAGAAATCAAAATCCAGAGAGCTATTTACTCATGACCTTCTACCCATACCTTTAACCAATGAAGTATTCGAAGGCCCTTCTCTCCAATATGTCCAAGCCTTTGATGCCACAACATGGTCTTCTCTCCAGATCCCACTAGATTTTCTGCTCCATTTTCAGGAACCATAGAACTATTGCACCCGTCAATAACAGTGCTACCTTGCAGCTTGTACAGAGTTCCAAATCCGAACTCCCTGCATCATTACCAGTGCTCCTCGAACCATCTTGCAGGTATCCTTCTCGAACACTGTCTTTACACCTGCATCATCCAACTTGCTTACAGAAATCAGATTTCTGGCCAACGCAGGAATATGCAAAACACCCGGAAGGGTTCTAACCCTTCCACCTTGCAACTTCAACTTACTTTTCCGCGACCAATGATTCTAGCCTTCCTATCATCTCCTAAGAAGACATCACCACCATCATATTTCTCATACTTGCAGAACCACTCTCTATGGGGAGTGAAGTGAAAGGATGCTCCTGAGTCAATCAACCATGCCTCATGATCTACATGTGTACTTGAAGAAGCAAGTACACATCCCCACCTTCATCTGAGGTGGTTTTTGCCTCTGCAGAAGGAGCATCGTCAAAACCCTTTCCTTTATCAGGAAGCTTTCGATTTACACCCCTTTTTGAAGTGCCCCTTCCTTTCCGCATTTCCCAGCACCCACCCTTTGTAAAGGTTTCCTGGGAATTTAGATCTCCCCTCCAGATTTAGAT
Organism: Pinus taeda; assembly: GCA_000404065.3. Classification (NCBI taxonomy): domain Eukaryota; kingdom Viridiplantae; phylum Streptophyta; class Pinopsida; order Pinales; family Pinaceae; genus Pinus; species Pinus taeda. Next base: position 24,450 of record APFE031029626.1, read on the forward strand.
CGCCCACTTGATGACTTATTTTTGTTTCTGTCTGGGACGTCCTCGTAACAAGACAAGGCATCACCATTCTGGTTGTCCATATTTTTTTCCCGTCTCATTCCTCCGTCAGCAAGGCCTGAGACTATTTCATCAAACTGCAAAGCAGTTGCATTGCTACCTATTGCCATAACCAGACTATCCCACGAGTCTGGTAGAGAACACAACAGACTGATGCACTTATCTTCATCTGAAATTTTAATATCAACAGATGATAACTGACTTACCATAGTGTTAAACGCATTTAGATGCTCTTTCACCGAGTCTCCATCTTTCATCCTCAGGTTATACAGCTTTTTCCGCAGGAATAGTTTATTCATCAGAGATTTAGATTCGTACAAAGTCCCTAACTTGTCCCACAGAGCCTTCGCCGTAGCTTCCCCTGATACATTCAGAAATACTGAATCTGAGACACACAATTGTATTGTGCTCTTTGCCTTCTGATCCAGCTTCTTCCATTCTTCATCGGTTACACCCGTTGGTTTAGTACCTGGATCTATAGCGATCGACTGATCTTTATCCACCAATAAATCCTCCATCTTGAGTTTCCACAACTCAAAACTCTAACCATTGAACTTCTCAATCTCTATCTTTCTGCTGCTCGCCATCTTCTTTCACTACCAGAATCGATCTCGCATATCTCCCACTGAACATCGTCTACCACAGGCACGAGCGAAAACCCTCAGCAACAAAGGCGTCCCCTTGAAGCCAAAACAGATCTGATACCAAATGTAGGTTTTAACCCCGTACAGAAATTACCTGCATACGAATTCTAAATCACAGGAAAATAAACAATGCGAGAGCATAACACATAAAACACATATACACAGAGATTTCCCACTGGATCTCAAAACCGAGACTACCAGCTTGATTTTTCATTATATTCCTTTCAATGTTACAATACATATTTATACATGCGAAGCATCCAATACCATGGACCGAAAACCATCGCGTCCAAAACCATGGACCAAAAACCATAGGTAGGTTCGCCCAACCTAATATAGGGTCCAAAAAAAAATTTCCCGGGGCGCTGCCCTGGACCTCGTAGAGGGGGGCTACCCGCCCCCCTCAAACCCCCCGAACAAGGGGGGCTCTGGCCCCCCTCTAACCCCCTGGTTCACTACGTAGGTTAGTCATGGAAAGAATATAACACAACCCAACAAAAACATATCATTCCAAAAGATGAACAATCAAACTTCTAGGGGACCCATTGGAAATTTGTTGTAAGAGCATGTTTCAATAGGGTGGTAGTTTTGCCCACAACAAATGGTGAACCAATTATCTCTACCTCCAAATAACCTTCAGATCAATAGAACATTAGGATGTTAAATAAACTTGAAATGAAAGCTATATAGATGGAAAATCATGGTTTCCACTTAAACATTATTGCTTCAGAGGGGATAGAGACAAATAGCTTCTACTTGTTGATATGATTTTGACAGGCATTCTCCAATGGAAGTATTATGGGGTTTATTTAAATTCCTTTACCTGTTTCACACTTTCAAAAATATTTTTGGGGTCGTCACTAGTCTGTCCATACTTGTTTAGGTGTGTACCTCAACCCTTTATTGCTCATCAAGCTTGATGTAGACATGTTTTTCTTACACTTTATATGAGAATTTCAGTGCTATATTTATTTATTAAATCAGGCCCAGTCATGGATCATGCCATATTTTTAAACCACTTAAGCAAGGTTGGGCTTACTGTGTCAATCGGTACTCTGAGCCCAGAAACAGTCCTTACTCTAATCGGCTTCCAAAATAACCCGTCCTTCCAGATTGGCACAAGGACTTGACATTTCATTTCTTTTTAGATAGGTCCTTCTAGTTTCAAGCACAAGGACTAGAGCGCAATTAGATTTTCTACAGGGTATGAGACAGTGAGCTTAGCCCATGAAAGGAGGTTTACTCGTGAGTAATAGGTATTGGACCATTTAGTGTAGTGGATGGATCAATGGAGAATGACTGTAAACCTTACAAGCAAGCATAGGCTAGGTCTGAGTGGGATTTATTCAAATGTTGTGTTCCTCCATGTTAGTCCAGCTATAGTTACAAATTTTTGTTTTATAAAGATTCCCCTACATGCTCCAGATGTCCAGGTTATCAACAAATCTCACACAATTCCCAACAGATGCCAGTGAGGGGCTTTTGTTTGCATTCCATTGCTGATTCTTAAGTGCTCATGGGTTGATAGAAAGTTGGTTTGATTTGCAGGGGAATGATGGATTCATGAGCAGTAGAATCATCAGCAAGTTAATGAGGAAGGGAAAGGCTGAGAATGTTGAATGAGGGAAAATCTGAAAGGTAGAGCGAGGCTGGAGGACTACAATCACCTGGCTGAAAAGGAATGTAATTCAAAATAGCAAGAGAATAGACTTGGCATAAAACAAAGAAAGGTCAGGAATACAACTACACTAACAGCAAAATGAAATGAACTCTAACCTACTCATGAGGTAACCACCATGTGGTGGCTACTGGAAGTATCTCTTCAAATGCTAGCCACTAACAGGGAGCTTTTCAGTCTCTCCCTACAACATTCTCAATCTATAAGTCCCTTGACCAATTTTTTCAGCACCTTGGAATGGGTCCAGCCATAGGTGTTGGAATTTTGTGTGTTTACCCTTTGCCTCGTTCAGCTTTTCCCATTTTAGGACTAGTTCCCCCACTTGGAAATCTTTATCTCCCACTAGATGATGATCAAACCATTTGTTTACAATCATTTGGTGATTTTTGAATTTAATTCGAGCTCTATCCCTTAATTCCTCCAGCTTCATCAATTGGTCTATCCTTTCTTGAAGCGGGGCTGAAGGGGTTCCTCTTGCATCTTGGGAGGGCTGTAAGGGTGGAAGGGCAATGTTTGGGGGAAATATGGCTTCTTTTCCATAGACTAGGAAGTATGGAGAGTTTCCCAAGGCCACTTTAGAGGTGACCTTGTCGGACCGAAGGGCATTTGTCACAGCATTGTACCAGTTCCTCTAGTTATCAATGATTATCTTACGGATTATGCCGATAAGGTTCTTATTGGAAGACTTTGCAACTCCATTTCCCTGGGGGTAATAGTTTGCTACATATTTTATGTGGATTGACTTATCAATGGCAAACTCAGTCAGTCTCAGAGATGAAAAATAAGAAGCGTTATCAAAGATGAGAGTTTCAGGTATGTCATACCTGTTGACAATGAATTTCTCAATGAATGATATTACCTCATCTTCATTCACCTTCCAGAGTGGGATGGCTTCGGTCCATCTGGTGAAGTAATCAATCGATGTGAGTATATACTTGTGCTGTTGTGAGTAGTTTGGAGTGATCTCACCTATGAAATCTAGGCCCCATTGCTGGAATGGTCGGTAAATCATGATAGGCCTGAGGGGAACAACGAGCTTTCTTTCTCATCCTACAGTGTTTGGCATACCTTGCATTTGCGAGCATAGGTGTGTGAGTCTCTGAACACTGTGGGCCAATAATATCCGGCTCTCAATATTTTGTGAGCAGTGGTCTCTTCGCCATAGTGAACACCTACTGGGTCGTCGTGCATTTCTTTCAATACATGGCTGGATCATCTTTCTCCAAACACCTCAGCCATACTCCATCATGATTTTTTCTATATAAGATGATGTCGAACAAATGATACAAATTGGATTTTAATCTGAGATCTCTCCTTTGTGATGCATCCATGTGTTCAGGACACGAACCCCGCACTAGATAGAAGCGTATGTCGCGGTACCACGACTCAGGGTCCAAAAAGGTTTCTGATGCTTCTCGCTCATACATCAGCGCTTCATTACTCCATAAGAGCGCCTCCCTAAGTTCCCTTTGTGCATATTGCAAGCTCAACATTCCAGATTCTTCAGATGCCTCCTTTTGGTCTGCTATGGCTTCTGCCACTAGCCTACAGAGTCCTTGCCCTTGAACTATCTATGTTGGCTTTATCTCCAGGTCAATCTCTTGAAGGGAAATTATCCAGTTCCCTCTTTGTTCACCCAATTCTTTCTGCACGAAGAGGGCTCTTACAGCAGGATGGGGCACGATGACTTTGGTCTTGGCCTTCCGTAAGTAAGGGCGAAAATGCTTAACGGTCTTGAAAACGGCATTGCCCTGTTTCTCCATGTCTGGGTAACTTAGTTCCACTCCTTGGAGATTTGAACTCATGTAGGAAATGGGGACTTCATTGCCATCATCAGTTTTTTAAGTGAGAATTGCAGCATATGAAAGGTCGGAAGCAAAGGTATATAAGAAGAATCCTTTGCCGAAATCAGGGCTGACCAACGCAGGAGCTTGAGCAATGGCTTCCTTGATTCATTGGAATGCTTCCTTGGCTTCATCACTCCATTTATACACGATGTCTTTCTTCATCATCAGCTACAAGGGGTGTACTATTTCTATGAAGCTTGAGACGATTTTTCTAATGAAATTAATCCTCCCGAAGAAAGATTTCATGGCTTTTTTATTGGCAGGGGGTTGTATTCTCATGATGGTTTGTATTCTTTCAGGATCAATCACAATTCCATCTTTAGAAAGGATATGACCCAGTATTTTCCCCTATATGGCTGCAAAGATGCTTTTCTTGGGATTCAAAGAAATTCCATGTCTTAGGCATCTTTCGAAAATCTGCCTTAGGTGATAAATGTGATCCCTCCTGTGATATGAATACACAGTGATGTCATCCAAGTACACCACTACCAATATGTTCATCAACTTTTGGAAGGCTATGTCCATAGCTCTCTGGAATGTGGCACCCGCGTTAACGAGCCCAAAAGGCATTTTACGGTATGCGTAGGTGCCCATTTGGTGTTGAACGTTGTCTTAAGCTGATCCCCATGAGATACTAGTACTTGATTATATCCTGAAAATCCATCTAATAGGGACAACATTTTAGACCCAGAAACGCACTGAAGGATGTGTTCCATAGAAGGGACAGGATAGTTATCCTTTTGAGACGCTTTTTTTAGGTTTTTGAAATCAATACACAGCCTGATCTCTCAATTTTTCTTTCTCACTAGCATGAGATTGGCTACCCAGAGGGTGTGTCTGACTGGGAATATGATTTTAGCATCTAGCATCTTGTTCAATTCTTTCTTCACCAATTGTTCTAGGCTTGGATGCATCTTACGCAGCTTTTGTTGGTAGGGCTTGGCCTCCTTTTCCAAAGGGATCACATGCTACATAATACTGGTATCAAAGGTCTTTACGTCTTCATATGTCCATGCAAAGACATCCTTGTATTCTTTAAATAGTCTGACAAATGCAGCCCTTTCTTGCAAAGAGCACGCCAAGCCCAGATTGATATTTTTTGGGTCTTTTCGGTCCCAAGGTTGACCATTTCATACTTCATGGATGAGTTGTGTGTTTTGCAGTTAGTAGGTTTCTTGAATTTATCATGCAAGTCATACAAGTGCTCCATCCTAACCACTAATTTTGGAATCACATTGGGCTAATCCTTTACCTCATCTTCCCTTTCACTCATAAGCTTGTCATGCTCCTTTTTGTCAATGACTGCACTCTTGAATGTCTTCTCGCAGTATAGGAACTCAAGCATTTGCTCATCATATTCGAAAACTTGCCAATTCGAGATGTTATCAGGTGCGTACGGTCTGAAAATCAATTCAACAGAGCATTTATTTTTCTTAAGTCTAAAATCAGGCAAATGTTTAGCAGCCATATTAGCCATTAGATCAACATCTTTGTTTTGGCCTCGAGGTATGTATGTAATATTAAAGGAATCAAAACTATCAGTTAAATCCCATACCTCATGCTAATACCTCACCAGGTGTGGAGAATTGCAATGTATCATTTTCCTTACCTAATCTACAATTATTTGTGAGTCACCAAAAATTTTAAGATTTTTCACATTCATACCAATGGCTTTCTTCAAGCTTTGCAGCAAGCCTTCATATTCCGCTATGTTTTTGGTGCATGCGAAATCCAACCAGTTGGCCATTAGATGTTGGTTCCCTTGCAAGTCAATGAGAATACTTCCAACACCAGCACCTTCAAAGCAGTTAGAACCATCAAAATAGAGTGTCCAGAATATTGCATCTAATGTTACACCAATTGAACTACTATATAAGAATTTGGTCCTATCATCTACTATAATACAGGATATCTCATTAGTTGGATTATGGGAGGGAATTTCCAACTATGTGTGTGTCAAAGTTTCTTCAATGGTTTCTGCATGAAACTCTCCAAAACAGGTTTCTGTAGTATAAACATTGAAACTATAGTTCCCAAGGATGGATTTGGTAAACATTACGGGTTCATTGGGACCATTTAGTTTCGTTACCACATACTTCATGTATCTTTCCCTATCGACTCTCAGCATATCACCCTTTCCCTTCTGAGGTAACAAGAGATGGGACCAATCAGTCAAGAAGTATCCATTCAATTTTGTTGACCAGTCTCTGCTAAGCAGAATTCCATAGGCCTCAGGTATATCGACTACCACTATATCAATGACCTGTGTGTATTATGGTTTAGTAGCCATCCAAATCAACACATCCTTCAATTACCCAATTACTGTCACATTTGTCCTATCTAATTGCATGATTCGAGTTCCAGTTTTTTCAGGTATAGCCTAAAGTCTTTTAGCCACATCATAAGGCATGACAATGGATGAGGCGCTGGAATCTACCAAGAAATTGTGGATGTTCATGTTGAAAATTTCAAACGTAATGAGGAATGGTGGGGTCATAGATTTTGATTTCCTCCCTATCATGGTTGCGCTGACATCTTGGGGTTTTCGATTCACTTTGGATAACATGGCCTCCATAACTGAGGGTATTTAGGCTACACTAGTGGTACTAACAAGTTTGGACATTGGCTTCTTGGTTTGGGTGTTTGAGGTGCTGGGGGTTTTGCAGTTCTGCTCATTCATAGCTTTTAGAACAAATCTCTTTGCTGCATTAATTTTAACAAGTCAAAATATGTGATATTGGCCCTAGACTTCTTGAGATCATCCACAATATTGTAATCAATGTTATAGATAGGATAAGGCAGAGTAAACATACCTGCTTTTCCTTTCTTAGGTGGGAGCTTACCATCCTGAGTAGCCTTTGTTGCAGTGGGAGGAATATTTTATTTCTCTGGATGGTTTGCAATAGGGGTATTCTTGGATTGACCACCAAGTTTACTCTTCTGAACAGGAAATTTGGGTGCAGGTGTCTTCACAGGGAATATATCTTTCTTGGTCTAGTCTATAGGCTTCATCGCACCTACAAGTGGCCCTTTCCTTCATGTGTTGATCTCATTAGTGTGGATTTCTGCCATACTATCTCCTTGGTCATCGTTGCTCTCATTTGTATAGAAATCCCACAGTACGTTGATTTGAGATTCTTCTTCTAAGGGCTCTTCTACTTAGTATTCCTCCTCCTCCCCTTGTTCTAGCTCTAGCTCCACTATGGGTTCTTCTTGGTTGAGGAGCGATCCAATCAGAGCCAATTCTTCTGTGTTTAAAGTCCCTTCATTAGGTGGAGCAGGCAATGCAAGGTGACCATGACCACCTTCTATTTTCTTCCGGTAGAAAGGTTTGAAGGGTTTTCTATTATTATAATCTCCTCCCTTACCACTAGTTTCTCTCCATGATTCCTTCTCATATCAATGACTATGTTCGTTAGTTTCTTGATGATCCGATGCAACCCTTCCACATCCATGGTGTCCTTTTCTTTAGTTTTAGCCCCTTTGTTATCATTTCCATTATTCTTCTTGGATGTCTGAGGGGCTTTATTTTCTCTAGTTGTAGGGTGGCATGCTGTGAGATTGAGCATTTCATTCTCGACCTTTGCTACTTCATCGATAGCACCTTGCAAGTTTTGCACATTACTCCTTTTAACCCACATCATTGTAGGGACAGGGTGAGCAGAGACATAGAACTCCATGAGCACTTCCTCAGTAGGTCTAGCAATGGCTGGGATTTTGTTGAACAAGGTGTTGAACCAGATGTTGAAGCCCTTACTTGTCCACAGGATAATTCTAAGACTAAGGCCACAGGTGTTTTGTCATCACCAAACTTGTCTAAAAAGGCCTGCTGAAAAGCATCCCAGGAGGTGATTGACCCTATTCTCAAGCTGAAATACCATGTGGAGGCTACACCAGTCAAAGAAAAAGAGAATAGGCAGCACACCACATCTTCATCGGCGACCCCCAACCTGCACAAGGCTAGGAAGAAAGAACGAATATGGTTATCAGCGGTATCTCCCCACTCAGGATCGAAACTGGGTAACACTCTTTCTGTATTTTTGGGTAAAGGATGTTGTTTCCTAGGTACCGCTACATCATCTTGTGCAAGCCAGGGAGGGAGTGCTCCTGGAGGAGCCGGGGGTTGATTCCCACCCGGAAGAGGAGGTGGAGGTTGGTTCCCACCCGGAGGAGGAATGTTGCCCATGTTATGGACAAGGAAGTTTTGGTTCGAGGCTTCTCCATTAGGATTCTAAAAATCAAGCGAGGAGTTACCTTTAAAGGGGAATCCTCAGGAATTTCTTCCCAAGGGGTGTTGATACTTTGCAAGGATTCTAGCACAAAATCTTCGAGAGAAGTGGCTGCAGATGTATCTTCACTCAAGGTAAATATCCTTGGCTTTCTCTTAGTTGTCGGAGGTAAAGAGTGAAATATGGGAAGATGAGAGAGGGAATGAGCGTAAGCCCGAGTGAGTTCTTTGACTGGTTGTTCTTGAGTGACAGGATACTCCCACGGTCTTTCTCCCTTGGGTGACTTGGAAACAAGACTTAGAGGGGTCTCTGTTTCTTCAAAATGAAGCTCTTTCAACTGTGTAGCAGGATCTCTCTGACCTTTACGATCCATACATTAATCATATTAAATCCATGGGTGGCACTCATAGACGAAATCTTGAAAAGCTGGAGAGGGCGGTCTAGGCCCTCCTTCTAGTGCCAATTTGTTAACATGGCTAATGTTCACTATGCCAACAAGGGGAACTAACCCAATCGCAAGCCCTAATTAGACCTGCTTTCGTTTGGAATGTCTAGCTCCGACGGGTTTTAAGGGACCCCGTAAACTATTTGAACATGTTGAAAGATTACTTTTGAGAGGAAGACATCAGTTAAATAAACAAAATAAAATAGCTAACCACTATGTATTAAATCCTATCTATGCTACTTCTATTACTCTAATCTAATCCTAGCTATCCTAATCTATCCTGCAAGAGCATAATACAGAGGCTTAAACATCATACATATGTTCAGCAAGACAGTGATAAAGAAGGTTAAACATCATGCATAGATTCAAGTCCAGATGAATCAATCACTAAATTCACAGCTAGACAAGACTATATTAAAGCTAAATTTCAATCCAATCACTCATATAGGAATCCACATTCTTCTATGGAATTAAAACTACAACTGATGTTTAATTTAGTTTCAAATCAGAGACCATTCACAAGTTAACCATGAAAAAATCACATTCAATTTAACAAGACAAATAGTGAATTGTAGGTCATCAATATGCATAAATATAAATTACATTTACATCCATGCCAATAACAACACTCTGATCCAAAAAAATACAATAAGTTTGAAACTAAAGGCACATTCTTCCCTCAAAAAGAGTTCTCCTCATTCACAATAAAGCAACACTGTTCTTCTCGAAAATCAAAAGCCCTCTCTCCTCTTCAAATTTAATACTTATGCGGCCTTGAACGACCCTTCACCTTCCATGACCTTTTCATTCCCTCTTATCGTTACACAGATCAATATGTACAAGTGCGATATATTGGTGAAACTGTCAACAAGCTGAGGTCACCTTGCCTCTTCATCTTCCCACTGTTTCAGATATGCCAATCAAGTACACGAAGATAGGATCATTAGCATGACCACTAGCATATAGAAGGAATAACGGCCGGGTCGATTCCTTTCCTGAGAAGGAGAATAGATGTTGGTGGAAATGGTGATTGTATGTTGCCTTCCCACAATGGAGATTGGGACAACTTTGCTTGTGGAATGTACAGGCAATGCATGGGGTTGTAGCCAGACCATTAAGCATAGTGCTTCTGCATACATGGCCCTTCGAATCCCCTCTTGCATCCTTTGCTTCTCACCTGTAAGGATAGCTATCATTAGCTTGATGATTGTGAGCAATAGAACAAAAAATGCATCAATCAAATGTAACTCTGCCTTCATTCATCTTATAAAACTACAAAGCAAGTGTGAAAAGGATTTATTCCTGATACACAGTCAATCATATAGTTTCCCACTCAAACCATAGGCTTGGAACAACTTTCGAGGGCTCCCTTTCATCACATTTAGGTATCGGCCCCCTCTCAAGTCACAGGACCCATGACTTCCACCACCCCGATGTGCAATTCCACTATCGGGACTCCACAGGCCCGCTTTTTTCATTGAAAACCCAATACTTTGTAATTTCGAAAAATTTGGAAAATATACGAAAACACAGGAAATCCTGCCCCGATCGCCCCAGCTGGACCTCAAATGATATATTTCAGCACTTATAAATATCACTGGGTCTGCCATATCGCATATCACAATATGCATAATCTTGGGGCTCTGCCAATATGCTATATGTGATATGGCCCCAGACCTGAAAACATATATATATGTTAATACTACTAGCAGGTTCGCAATACAAGCTTGCCTTTGAAAAATGGGATTTCAATATTTTTTGAGACACAAAGGAATATGTGGGGAAAACCTTATCTAGCCATAACGCCAGACATGAAATGTTATACGCTCAAGTTCATAGAAATCGGCGGATTTGCCACATCGTTGCGCACACTGTGTATAAGGCCAGTGCTCCACCGATATGTGATATTCGATGGGGCCTCGGACCCGACAATGTATACAATGAAATTAATGATGTCTTTAGCTCTGGAGGCCAGTGGCGTGCCATATATATGCATAAACCTTGGACTTAGGCTGATTGTGACATGCGACGGGCTTTCGGACCCAACATATATATATATAATATATATATATATATATATATATATATATATATATATATATATATATATATATATATATATATATATATATATATATATATATATATATATATATATATTATGGTTTATAATGCCAATGGGTCCAACCCTTATGGCATGTGCTATGCGCACATATTAAGTGCGGTAAGCAAGTGAGGGATGGTTTATGTATTTTGCGAAGGGCTTCCTTTATAAAGGGGTTATAACATGACAATGGTGCGATGAAGGGTGTTGCGAGTTAAACCAACAAACAATTATGATAAGGGTAGGGTTGATGGTTTGTGCAGGCGCTAATGTACCATGCATGTTTGTGAGGATCGAAATATCTCGATGAAGGGAGAAGATAAAGGGACAGGCTGTGTCATGAATGATCCAGTAGAGGTATATTTAATGGCTTAGCAGTCAGGCCTTGAAAATTTGACTCAACAAGAAGTTGACATCCATGTGATAAAACATATCATTCTGAAAGATGAACAATCAATCTTCTAGGGGACCCATTTGAAATTTGTTGTAAGAGCATGTTTCAATAGAGTGGTAGTTGTGGCCACAATAGGTCCAAAAGCAACGTGAAAATGCATGGCACAATCGACATATTAAGATGCGCACCTTTAAGGTGAATTATTTGGTGTTGTTATATAATTGTAAGTTTGATAAATTTTCAAGGAAGCTAAGAATGCATTGGCTGGGACCGTATGTTGTTAAGGAAATTACCGATGGTGGTGCAGTCCAGCTAGTTAAGTTAAAAGGAGATACATTTCAAGGAAATGTGAATGGCAGTCATTTGAAGCCATACACAAGAGGCCCAACCATCTAACTAGCTGAAAGAACCACAGTCTTAGTGCTCTAGGCAGCTGAAAGGAGGCACGGGACTATAAACTACTCTTCCTGGGAACTGCGGAATGTCAGGATTGCACACAGTAGGGAAGTGTCACAGGGTCCGCGACATTGCGAGGGTAACTGCATTGGCAAGGGGGTCAACCGAAAAGTGACCATTAAAGTCACTATTGACGACGTGATGCTTGGGTTGAGGCCAAATGGAGTGGCCGGCAGGCATTTAAGGTGAACTTTATGGACTAGATTCTTAAAAACCTGCCGCCAATCTAGCATTAATGGATTGAATGTGGGGGGAAGGGTTGAATACAAATTCAAAAGGCGCTATAAATTACAAATGGTTTTCCAGCAAACAACACTTGGAAATTTGAGAACTGAGTTGTTGCGCACTCAGATATTCATGAACCGAGACTTATTCGGTATTCTAAAAGCGAATTTGTTGCTTTAGTAATTACCAGAGACACTGAGAGAACTGTGGAATCACACCATGGCAGGACCTGAAGAAGCCATGGAAATAGGAGTAATGATAGCCAAGGAAGCCACATAGGAAATTGCGGAAGTGGAAGCCCTTGAGAGCGCTAGAATAGTCGTTGAGGTCCCTAAATGACTACACATGCTGATACCTAAGAAGGATAAGCAGGCCATGATATCGGTGCGTGTCTCGCCTAGAAATCCACTGAGGACCAATCTCACAATGGAGGAAAAGGGGAAGGCCATCAATTGAGAGGCCGATGAGGAGGAAGAGTTTGAAGAAATCCTGGTGGAAGTCGAAACCCAAGGTGTGGACCCTCTCACTAGGTTGCCTGCATATGTTCCTCCAGAGAAGGGTAAAGCCAAGGTGCCCAAGGATATATATGAGAGAAAGAACTCTCTACAAACTCCGTTGCTTCCAAACGATATTGTGTTTGAGGGAGCGCACTTGGGACAGGTTCCCGTATTAAAATTTGAAGATTGGGACCTCGCAAACCACGAGAAGTTCCCAAATTTAGCGAACACATAGTTAATGGTCCAAAAGATAGGTGCACTAGCTGGAATGATAGAATTTAAGCCACGCATATGGATGAGAGGTGTAGAGAAAGCAGGGTTGCTAAACCTGCTCTCGGTGTCGCTTTACCATCGTGCCCCAATGACCATTTTCATCATCAGGTAGCTACTCTACTTGGTGCATGATGGGTGCTTATGACTGGAGGAGCCCATCCCCATCACAGACCATTTGATTCACATGATTACATGGCTCCCTTGTGTAGTGGAGGACCCAACAAACATCTAAGAGGGAAAAAGTGATGACTTTCCCATCGCAGATTCCATGAAAAAGGAATTTAAGTTGGAGAAGAAGAAGTGAGGGTATGCCATCTCTAGCATCAACAACCCTATAGTTAAGGTCGTGACACAGATATTTGCAAGGAAGCTGATGTGGAAGTACTACGTGGATGAGGTTCATGCGCCAGTGATTGCACTAGCAGCGTAATGCGTAGAAAGGGTCCAGTTCAAGTAGGCAAACTATCTATTGGGTGAGTTCCTTGAGAACTTCCGTGAGGCACAGGAGTAGGGAAAAATATTTCATTACGCATGGCTCCTCTTTTCGATAGTACTGGTGGCATGGGAGTTGCTTGAAGATAGCTAGTTTCCATTGATCATGCAAGACCTTCTAGAGGTAGCGAAGTATGCTTCGCTGTGAGCAACCAAGGACACACGAAGGATAAGGGAGAGGAAAATATTTTGGGTGCTCATGGAGATGAACGTTAAGATGGGGATCAATCGCAAGCCGTAGTTATCGCCCACTATCTACAGTAGTATGTAGAGCTTCATAGAGTTCAAAGAATACTTCCACCATGTATTCATCAGGGTGCGAAAGCACTCTACGAAGACGTGGCATGAGTTACCATATTTGGCAACTGACGATGTGATATTTGTAGTCCTTGAGTCTTGGCCATCGAAGTGGTGCTCTCTAGCTGGCTCCTGATGGAAGCTGAGAAGTTTGTCACGCAGTGGAAGTAGAAAGAGACCAAGCTACAGATGGCATGCAATGCTGCACAGTTGGCAAAACAACAGCAGAAAACAGTAGAAAAAGAGTGCAAATGATAGAAGTCACCTTCGCCCGAACCGGAGACAAACACAGAACAAGGTGGCGCAGACCCACAGACAATGTCCACCCATCTCAAACGTTTGTGCCCACGAGAGCAGGTGGGGCCATGAAAGAAGATAAAGGCCTCAAAGACTTCGTTCGACCCAATCACCCTCACTAAGGGGGATCTACATGATTGATGAACCCCAAAAATGGGTAACTTATTGGGCTCATTTTACCTATTGTTCTCCATTAATCCACCATTCTTCATATTTTATGCATGCTTTTGAGTATATTTATGTTAATTGAATGATTGAGAATAGTCACTTGACCATGAAGTCTAATACATGCTTATTGCAGATTTTTGGACACCTTTTGGACCAAGGTCAAGCATTTATGAGCCAGTTGATAGCCAAATACGAGGGAACAAGGCTGAGGATTTATAGGAAGGGTGTCTCCTACACTAAATGGCCCCTTCCTCGAGTTCTCCACCATCAGCTCGGAGTTCAGCAGCCCACCAAAGATGATTCCCAAGGACAGCCGAGTAGCTTTTGTAAAGTGGCTAATTACTTACAGTTTGAGCAGCCAAGCCCCTTGAGTTAAGGAGGGTTGTTGGAGGTCCTCGTAGTGCATAAATAGGAAGGCTTCTAGCCTTCATAGGTTAGCTTTTGAACATTTGTATTTTGCACTTTAGTGCTGCTCTGGTTTTCAGCTCATTTTGGAGCTTTTGCTGTAAACATTTTTGTGACATGGTTATTTTTTGAGTAATGGAGATTAGTTTCATTTTGCATCAACTCTGAGATTTTTCTTAGGAGGCTGTAGCTCTTAGGGTTGGGCCCAACCCAAGTGTCAGTACCTCCTTTTGTGTACTTTTATATGTTTTTGTTGCATTCCTAGAATAATTTCTGCTACTTAGATTAACATATTGCTTTGTTACTTAGGTCATTGTTGATGATCGAAATAGATTTTCATGTTCAGGTTGATTTGATAGGTTGGTAACAAAAAATATCTTCGAAAAAGGCCATCAAGCAACCCTTTATCTCACCTCTCCCTCCTCGGGACCATGAGCTGAGACCAAGGTGTCCTTGCTGCCACAAAAACGTTGTTCTTGCTTCTTCATGCAATTGCTAGTGTTAGATTCTTAATGCAGAAGTTGATACCAGTTGTGATTACATGCCTAGATCTATTCTCGCTTAGTTTTCATATTTATCTTACATGATTTTCTGCCAATAAAGTTTTGTTCATCATGATTGCTGGGTTTCTAGGTCAAATTAGGTCAAGATAGCTAGATCTTTGGTTTGCATAGTCTTTGTTTGATTAGTTTTGAGAAATAATGTGTAGATCACCTGTAATACATCCCTGCCTATCCTTCCTTCATCATACAACCTGCTCCAACCCCAACTTCCAGATTCCTTCCCTTCATTTGCCACACTTCTCCAATTTGACCTAATTTCTACATTCTTGTGCAACATTGCTCCCTCCAACATTTAGCCTCATTTCCCAGGTCCTAGACCTCTTCACAACTTCATCCAACCTCCATTTCCACTTTCCCACCAGTTTTCCTCCATCAACCCTCAAAAATCCTCTCTCGGCTCTTCCTGTAGAACATCCTATAGAACCCCTGTAGACTTCCTGTAGAAGATCACGCGGGTAGTTTCTTGAGATCTGCTCACTATGAAACTCTCTGGAAGGGTGCTAGGGACCCCTTAGGCCCTCTTCTCACCTTCCCAACCTTCTGCAAGTGCCCGCTCCATTTCCTTTCACCAATCAACCTCTGCATAGTCAAAAATAGTTAAAGCACATGCACAATAATTCTGAAAAATTACTCAAAAATACAAAAAGATGTTTTTTTTTTCATATTTTACTTCAAAAGTAGCTTAGACACATGCATTTTACCTTTCCAAGAGTCAATGGCATCCATTTCAGCAGCTTTCATCTCTTTTCTTGCACCAGTAGGGTTAGTCGGTAAAACTAGGGCTTGCTAGGGTTTGCATTTCCTTTCAGCTTTTAGTTTCTTTCTGCAAATAGGTTAGCCTCCTTAGAGTTAGCTTTCGTCCATCACAATTTCTAAGAGCTCATAGAAGTTGGCTTAAGATCCTAGCAGACTTCTGCCCACTAATCAAGTGACAGCCTACGGCAAGAGCTAGTACTTGTGCATATAGCACCGTTGCTTCTAAGTTTGTTACGAACTACTGGGTTGATAAAAGTAAATAAGGGAGTCGCAGGAGTTGCATCATTATTGCTGCAATACTGGAGCCCACCATCTTTTTGGCGTCGTTGCCGGGGAGCATCAGAGTATTTGTGATTGCTGCTTTTTTTGTATTTTCTATTACAACCTTCTGCTTAGTAGTTTATTTCAGCAAGCGTAGAGTACTTGTTTCATTTCCAATATGCAATTCCATTTCCACAAAAGTAGATTAGACATTTCTTGCTTTCCTAGACTAGCATTTCAATTCTCCAAGCATAGATTAGCATTTCCATTCTGCAATTTCAATTCCGCAAGCGTAAATTAGCATTTCAATTCAGCAATTTCAATTCTGCAAGCGTATCTTAGCATTTCCTTTCTGTAATTTCAGTTCAGCAGCATAGATTAGTCCTTTCTTGCTTTCATTCCCATTCTGCATTTTCATTTTAGCAAGATAAATTTTATTTAGTTGCAGTTCAATCCATTTCAGTTTTGCAGGTACAAGTAGAAAAAGCAAAAATCAACCATACAAGAAAATTATTACCCAACAGCCCCACTGCATCACTGAGTCACCCTTCTCTCTTCTTCGGTGGCAGTGATCCAGAAGAACCTATAGGTGAACCTCCAGAGATATACGAAGACCCTATAATAGAAGAAGAGCAAGAAAATGTTCCTCTTGAGACCATGGTTGAACACAGGAATGGTATAGGGAATGAGGAAAGAATAGAAGGTGCCTTTCCCATCCAAGAGACAAATGGGGACACAAAAATGAAAAACATAAGTCCCTCAGCCTTACCTCACTTCCATGGATTGACCACTGAAGACCCTGATACCTTCTTGTTTGAGTTTGTTGCCCTTTGTCGAACTTATGACTATGCAGAAGATGAGAAAAAGTTGAAACTCTTTCCTTCGACCCTCAAGGATGCAGCACTACGCTGGTTCATGGGGTTACCTGGAAATAGTATCACAACTTGGGCTCAAATATAGCAAGCCTTTAACAACAAATACTGGGACTACTGTAGGTAAAAGGAAACGAAGGGAGAAATCTTTCGAATGACCATGGGAAGTGATAAGTCTCTGAAATACTATGAAGAAAGGTTCCAACTCAGTTATAAAAGGGCCAAGTGCACACTTGACCCCAAATCTTTGAAGTTGGTTCTACTCTGTGGAGTCCCTGAAGACCTTCTAGATACCCTCCATTTGTTAGCTGGAAGAGACATCTACCAACTACCTTATGAGGACATAAAGACTATGTTTAGAAACGATTCTAGGGTAGCCCGGAAAAGAGGTAGGGGGAATCCACTTTTAGCTAGTTCAACCTTCTCCAAACATGAGTTTACAAATCAGATGGAAGACCTTAAAAGTGAGGTGAGACAGACCATTGCCATGCAACTAGATACTTTCTGAATCCAACAAAAGAAAGAGGAAGTTAAGAGGGATTTGGCCATCTTTTTTCCCAGATGTACAAGGAAGCATCCTACGAACGAGTGTCCATTGCACTCAATAGAGTTACGTTTCATTTGTGAGGAAGAACACCCTACAAACCAGTGCCCAACCTTACCCAGACATAAAGTTGTGTACCAAGGGGCTGAAGGAGCCACTGAACCACTCTACTTCCTCAACCAAAGGAGGCCACATGGATCCAGACTTTACCAGTAGGGGATGCAAGGGACATCCCAAACATATTACAACCCCAACCAATCCACTCAGATACCTTCTTGGGGTCCCCCCGCTCATCCTTCCTGGTCCGCACCCCCTCCTTGGTCATATACACCTCAATACCATACTCAACCTGTTGCTCATTCATTTCATTCTCATGTTCAGCCACAACCTCAGTGGAATGCACCACAATAGGGGTGGAGGCCCCAGTATAACTATCCTCCTGCCATTTTTCCTCCACCACCTACTCAACCACAACCACTACCTCCTGCTCCTCCGAGACAACACCAGATACCTGCTCAACCGAACCCGAACCCCAATAACAGACATGCCCAGTAGGTATATACTAGAGAGACAACATGCCCTACCTAACCTGTGGAGATTCAGGAGATCAACCTACGATCTGGGAAGGTCCTTCTAGATCATCAACCTCCTCCGGAGGAGGATGAAGAAGAGAAACAGGAAAGTGAACCCAAAGCCATTCCACCCTTTCCTGAGAGACTAATGGCAACCACACAACCAAACCTAGAGGAGACTGAACTTCTGGGAGAACTTAAACAGTTGTGTGTGAAAATACCACTTCTCCAAGCCATAAAAGATGTACCAATCTACAACAAATTGATCAAGGAGAATTGTTTCAGGCACCCAGGCAAGTGCAAGATAGATGCCCCAACTATCAATGTCATAGGAAAATTGTCCGATATGATGTTGGGACAAGTAATCTGTCCAAAATATTTGGACCCTGGGAGTCTTGTAGTTGATGTCCACATCAATGGCACCATAATCCCCCACACCCTGATTGATCTAGGGGCTGCCATTAATGTGATGACTAGGGACACTATGCTCAAACTTAACCTTCAGAGTTCCCTAAGAAAGACCTTGACAGTACTGCAGTTAGCAGACCGCTCCACCGTGACTCCCGAAGGGATTGTGGAGGATGTCATGGTCTCTGTTGATTCTTGGGAGTACCCTGTGGACTTCTTGGTCCTTCAGCCAAAGGAAAAACTCACTGGATACTCCCTCATTTTGGGAAGGCCTTGGTTAGCTACTGTGAATGCTTACATCAGTTATCGAGCTGGGAGCATGACCATCAAGAATGGGCCTATGTCCAAATAGCTAGTCCTATACCCTCCTGCCCAACCTCTGCTAGAACATGACTTACCTCTCTGGTTGGAGGAGGAAGATGAGGATGAAGTCTACTCTGCACCAGTGTGCACAGTGGAAGCCACCCGGGGAGGTCCTCAAATCGAGGATGACCTGATTGAGAATTTGATTCAAAATCCACCTCCCAGTGTGCTTCCATTCGAGGAGTTGGTGGAAGGTACCCAAGCCAGCACTTTAGTGGACCTCTGTGTGGCTGATCTGACCTCTTCCCGAGTTAAGAATGTGGAATTTGGCCCTGAAAGAACCTTGAAGATCAACTCGTCCCTATCTTCCTCTCAAGAGAAGGAGTTGTGTAGCTTGTTGAACCGCCATTTGGATGCTTTTGCTTGGAGCTACAAGGAGATGAAGGGAGTCCACCCTTCAGTCTGTACCCATCACATTTACATTAAAGAGGATTGTAAACCAATCAGGCAACCTCAGAGGAGAATGAATCCGGCCCTTAAAGACATTGTCAAAGAAGAACTACAAAATTTGTTGGATGCAGGATTCATCTACCCCATCTCTGACAGTGAGTGGGTTTCTCCTCTGGTGCTTGTGCCCAAGAAAAATGGGAAGTGGAGAATCTGTGTAGATTATCGAGAACTTAACAAAGCCACCAAGAAGGACCATTTCCCTTTGCCTTTTATAGATCAAGTGTTAGATGGGTTGGTAGAGAAGAAGTTATTTTCTTTCCTAGATGGGTTCAGCCGGTATAATCAGATCCAAATTAGCCTGGAAGACCAAGATAAGACCACTTTCACTTGCCCATGGAGTGCCTTTGCCTACCGGGTCCTTCCCTTTGGGTTATGCAACGCTCCTGCCACTTTCCAAAGAGCAATACTGAGCATATTTGCTGAGCTAGTTCATGATTCAATGGAAATCTATATGGATGACTTTACCCCTTATGGGTCCAACTTCCAAGAAGCATTGACTAACTGGGGAAAAGTTTTAACCAAGTGTATTGAGATTAACCTATCCCTCATTCCTGAAAAATTTGAGTTCCTGATGACTGAAGGGACCGTTCTAGGTCATACAATTTCTCAGCAAGGCTTACAGGTGGATCCCAACAAGATTTCTATCATCCAAAGGGTTCCACCTCCTCAAAAGGTAAGGGATGTTCAGAGTTTTTTAGGCTTAGCGGGATATTATAGAACGTTCATTAAAGATTTCAGTAAGCTATCCTCTCCATTGTTTAGTATTTTGGGGAAAGATGTTGAGTTTATATGGACTGACAGCTGCCAAGAGGCTCTAGATGTGTTGAAGGATAAGCTGGTAATTGCCCCAATCTTGAGAGGTCCAAACTGGGCCCTACCTTTCCACATTCACACAGATGTCTCGAACAAAGCTATAGGAGCAGCCTTAGGACAAGTTGAAGAGAAGCTACCATATGCCATATATTTTTTCAGCAAAAACCTGTCCAAGGTAGAATTAAACTATATGGTAACCGAGAAAGAGCTCCTAGCTGTAGTCCATTCCCTAAACAAGATTAGACATTACATCACTGGTTATCAAACATTCGTACACACTGATCATGCTGCAATTAGGTATTTGATGAATAAACCTGATGTAAATGCTCGTATCATTAGATGGTTACTTTTATTGTAGCAATTTGATTTGACCATTATTGACAAGCCAGGTAAGGAAAATGTTGTTGCTGATTTCTGTCTAGACTAGATTTGCCTACAGGAGAAGAAGGGGTGGTGGATGATCAACTGCCAGATGAACACCTGTTTGCTATTTTAGTACTCTCACCATGGTTTGCTGATACAGCAAATGACTTGGTTTCAGCACAATTCCCGCCACACCTATCCTCAAAAGAGAAGAGCAAGATCATGAGGAAAAGCACCCCATTCACTTGGATTGGGGGCAACCTATTCAAACTTGGCCCGAATTAGATTTTGAGGCATTGTGTCAGGGAGGAGGAAGTTTTTGAAATCCTCTTGACTTGTCATGATGGACCCTGTGGAGGCCACTTTGCAGCAAAAGGGACCGCCTTCAAAATTCTACAGGTAGGCTACTATTGGCCCACTCTTCATCAAGATGTCAGAAGATACATCAGCCAATGTGACCAATGTCAAAGGATGGGGAAACTGACTCCAAGGGATGAAATGCCCCTCCAACCTCAGGTGACTTTTGAGCCATTTGAGAAGTGGGGCATGGACTTTGTGGGTCCTATCAACCCTCCTTCAAGACAAAAGTCTTACATCATTGTGTGCACAGACTACCTGACAAAGTGGGCAGAAACAAAGGCAATCAAGGCAGCAACAAAAGAAAAAGTGGTTGAGTTTTTGAGGGAAAATATCTTCTATAAATTTGGCTACTTATGAGAATTAGTCACAGATCAAGGGAGCCAGTTTACCTCTAACTTGATTGAAGACCTTCTTGCTCATCACAAGATTAAGCACAAAACTTCCACCCCTTATCATCCACAAGCAAATGGGCAGGTGGAAGTCACTAATAGGGCTTTGCAAGAGATCTTGACTAAAGTGGTGAGCAGCAACAGAAAAGATTGGGAAAATCACTTGGTTGAGGCCACCTGGGCCTACAACACCACTTGGAAAACGAAAACAGGATTCACACCTTATGAGTTGGTCTACGGGAAGAAGGCTTTGCTGTCCATAATTCGAGTGCAACACATTGAGGGTGGCATCTCAGCTGGACCTAGATCTCAGCCATGTACAACGGGAAAATTTACTTCAGCTGAATGGACTAGATGAACAAAGAATGAAGGCGCTCCTCCACTCAGAGGTAGTCCAACTTCAAAGAAAAATATGGCATGACCGACACCTTAAAGAGAAGCAATTTCAACGAGGAGATTGGGCACTATTATATGATTCAAGATACACGGATTTCAAAGGGAAGCTGAGGATAAGATGGCTGGGACCATATACAGTGGAGAAATGTAATGACAATGGTTCAGTCCTTATCAGGACCATTGATGAAGAAGCCATCCCCATGCTCGTCAATGGGCATCGTTTGAATATCTACAGGAAGCCCCTTTCTAAGCAGGAGTTCATTGAAACACTAGATAAATCAGTGCTAGTAGTGGAGCAGGGCCATGTCTCTACTCCACCCACACCTTGATCATCAAAAAAAAAAAAGAGAGAGAAAAAAGTAGAAAAAGAATAAAAAGATCCTTGGGTGAAAACCTCTTAGAGGTGCCTGGGGCAGACAGTGAGGGTGAAAACCTCCTTGAGGCACCCCAGCTGTCTCTCCAAAAAAAAAAATGAGAAAAAAAACAAGAAATAGACCAAATTTCTGTTGAATAATTGCAAGTTGCAGGGAAGACATTGCAGGTTAGGAGGGTCACGCAAAACAAGGACAGAGGTCAGCACCAAGCTACGAGCATCCCTCACAAACACTTCCTCCATGACCACTCCCCTTTCCTAAGATTTGATCTCATTTGGGCCAAGATTTCACCTTCTACAGGAAGTTCTATATCTTCTACAGGAAGTTCTATGTCTTCTACAGGAAGATCCTGTAGAACCTTTAGACAGGCCAGAATTGATCTTGGGAGGGAATCCAAAGGTTGGAATCTACCTGTTTGGCCTGCAAACACCCCTGTTTCCGTCCATCACCATATGTCACCCTGTTTCATCTCTTTACACATCCGTTGCACTCACCCTGTTATTCGTTCCTGCACAGTCACACACAAAAAAACCCTATTTTCTTCATACTGCCAGCAAGAAATTTTAGTGACAAATCAAGCAGTAGTGTCTCGCTCACCATACCTGTCGATCTCCATCTGGCCTCCTCATCAGGCAAATCTCTCGTCAGCAGTATAGCCCTGCTCATTTTAGCTTGCATTCTAGGAGGAGAAGCAGCTACAGGACATCCTACAGGAATCCTGTAGCAGTTGATCCCTCTGGAAGACATACTCTGGAGACAAGGGCAGCCGAAAACAACAAAGGAGAAATGCAAAGGGCTCATCTTGAACGCGAGAATATCATTAGTAGCCGAAGCCAAGAAAAACCTGGGCATGCAGCGACAACAAACAAGGAATAGGTTCCAAACCCATGCATGCAGCATCAACGAATGAAGGAATGGGTTCCAAAACCCATGCATAAAGCAGCAACAAATGAAGGAGTGGTTCCAAGACCTGAAGTCTGCATAACGCGGTCGTGACCACATAGGTAAGTGCCTAAACTCATTCGTCAATTGCATAAACTATATTTTAAAAGTTGCATGCCTATGGGAATGGTTTGGATTGAGTGGAATCGATGGCCAGTCAACTGGCCACCCTTGGCCAGTTACATAGCCTCGTGGGATCTGATTGAGGCCAGTTACATTCAAAATTTCCGAAAAAATGTGCAGCCAGCACGTGTGGAGTGTCCATTCAGGGAGAAATCGTCAAGACTGGTAGTGGTGGCGGCAGTTCACGGTAGAGGGGAGGTGATGGCGGTCAGAAACACGTAGAGAAATTATGGCCGTGACGTCGGATCAATGGTTCGGTCTGGCCACCTCATTCCCTCACCATGAATCATGCTGTAGTTAAAATATGCTCGGCTGAAACTCACACCGCCTTCTGTTCATTTTTCACTTGCAACATCCTCGCCTAGAGTACACGTCATCCGCTTCCAAAAACTGTTAACCATTCATCCTCCACTAGTTTTTCTACTTGTTTTTGAAAATATCCTATGTATTGGGCTCACTCAGAGGCATAGTGACATTCTACAGGAACCGGGGGGTCTTCTACAGGAAGAGTTCTACAAGAAAGACTGCACAACTTTCCGGAGCAGGGAAGCCTGGGATTTTTCTTCATCGAATTTGGAGCTCCAAACGAGGTAGGCTCGAAAAAACTCCTCTATGCATAGTATGTCTTACAAAGGTGGTGAATTGAACGGCATCAGGTTGGGAAATCAGAGGAAAAATCTGCCTGTGAATTGGAAGTAAAACGTTTTCCTGTGTATTGCACTGGGTTTCCCAGTTGTTTCTGCATCAAGATTCTCCTCCATGATTCCTTTTTTTTTTTTTAATTCTCTTATAGGGATGATATATGCAGCTGTGGGGGCCAACCTGTGTAAGAAAAATTTTGAATTTGCATATCTGTATGTGTGCTGAGAAGAAAACTTGATCTCTGTACTCTGTCTATAGAAACAAAATTCTTCCTTTCATAACGAGACGGCCGAGTTCTGGGTAACAGTAGTCTTAAAGCCAGGGAATTGTTGCTAATTGATATTGGACACCCGAGAAATTCCTTCTTGAGTTAAGGGGGAAACCATAAATAGCATTCCCTTTTCTAATCAAAGCATAAAAAGAGCACTCTCACCATGCCAGGGGGATTCATAAGGAAATAACCCTCGAACTCTAGAAAATTGCACGAGCATCCTAAGGTAGTGGACCTTTTAACCCGAGCCAATTGTATGTCCTTATTTGAAAAAATTCAGGGTCATGACAAGGATATAACTAAGGAATTTTTAATGTCCCTAAGACCTCAATCAAAGACACATGCCACAGTTATTTTTAGGGGTTTGACCCTAGAACTTACCCCTAAGCTCATCAGTTGAGTTACTGGTCTACCATTAGGGCTCCCTTTGAGCAAAGAAGAGAGATCATTGGGCCAAATTGCTAAGAAGTCATTCTTTCTACCCACGGAGCATCCTATAGAAGACAAAAATGGGGTTAGAAGAACTAGCTTGCCTCCTCTCTGGAGTGAAGTCAGTTTCCAAATTATGAAGTACATCACATGTGAAGGAAGGTTTAGCATCATCTATGGATATCATTTCAGGTTACTGTGTGAACTAAGGCATGGAATTCACTCGCCTCCAGACAAGAAACTGAGCATCCCCTATTTTCTTCTTCGGTCACTAATTGAATGTGGAACAAAGTTAAATGAAGGGATCCCAAATCAATTGGCTCATCATGGGCTCATCAAACTATTGGTGGAAGATGCCTTGCACACCTACACTGTCCCCATATCTTGGGATATCTTCCAAAACATGTCTAGGGGTGAAAATATTAGAATTTTGGCCAAAAACATCACCTCATCCAGTAGTGAGGAGGGAGAACACACTGAAGAAGGTGAGAAAACCAATGGTGAAGGAACACCGGACATTCAAGCATAGCAAGAATAGAAAGAAAAAGGGGAAATGGGCTATATTTTTTAGCCTAAAACAGAGGAAGAAACAACAACACAAACACCAAGGGAGAAGAGAATGCAGAGTAGAGCAGAGAGGGCTGAAAAAGGCCAAATGAAGGCTATCACAGCCAAAGCAGGCACACAGAAACAAAAGGAAAAGACACATCCTGAAATAGCAGCAACACAGACAGAAACAGTTGACATAGGGATTTCTATAGGAAGTAGGGAAAAAGAATAGCAAGAGGAGAAATCGCCTGAGATATTGGCCAGGGAGGCAGTAGATGTGCTGGATGCCTTAAGCACACCTCCAAAACAAAAAGGGAAAAGAAAGAGGCAAACCTCCATGTACTTTAAGGTAAGGAGGAGCACACGGATAAAAGTGGGCAGACCCCAGCCATAGTCAAAAGAGCCAATTTTCATTCAGGACACAACAGCTAAACCAAAAGAAGAGTCTCCTTCAAAGATGTCTATCACATATGAACGAGGAAGCCCAAAAACCTCCACCTGGAGAGAGAGAGAATTAAGATGATGGACTCAAAGACAGCTCTAGAGGAAGCCGAGACATCTCTACAGGAAACTCTGGCTAAGTTAAAAGAGACCGAGAAATTGGAGGAAAAGATAACCAAATCATCACAGGGAGAGGGAGAGACCGAGAAGATACTGGAACCAAGCCCTCAACCTAGCTTGGGCTCATACTACAACCTGTTAGAGGGTGGGAAAATCATCCCACAGAAATTTGTTGTGCCACTCTTCTTTGCATTGGAACAGGAGAGGATCAGAACACACACATGGATGAAAATTGCCAAATCTAAGGGAATTGAGGACATAGGCCACATGGAGGAGAATTTAAAAGAGTTGAAAGGAGAACTGGCCATGGTCAGGCATGTAGAAAGCTGCAAAAGAGCCCAGATGCAGAAGGAGAATGAGCTGCTAAGAAAATAGTTGCAGCTACAGGAAGTCCACAAGGAAGGTAGCCCGTCCATTTTGGGAGGGCAACAGCAACAAGAAGGACCTCCAGTAGACAAGGACACAACTGAGAAATAGTAGAAGGTGGCAGAGCTACAAGCTAATGTGGAGATGCTCACAAAACTACTACAGGAAAAGGAGTCATAAGCAGCAGATAAAATACAATTTCTAAGGCAACAGGTGCAAGAGAAAGACGCCCAACTGGCCTGCATGGCTAGCTGGGCAGTAGAAGCCTTGAAATGTAGGCAACCTGCCAAGTCATATGCCTTATATCTTAAAGATCAATGGTTGTAGTTCCAGATTAACACCTTCGCCCAAAGGGGCACCATTCCATTTCAAAATTACCATCAATTCATGGCTTTGTGTGACAGTAGCTCAGCAGAGGATAAGGCCAAATTATCAGAATTCTATTTACACAACTTGGCCCTTCCAAACATGAATCTGTGGGACCCCAACACTATAGTGGGAGATGTGAAACTTATGGCCATGGCCTCTTGGCTAAATCATGAGGAAAAAAGGGCAGCAGAGATTTGAAATATTATGAACAAAGAGCTAAGTGAACCACTCATGATTAGGGTAGAACCATATGATACCTCAGGATTAATATATGCCCATCAGCACCTGGCCAACAACCCTCAAGTTCTACCAAATTACATTGAAAGACAAGCTCAGGCCATTGCGCACTTTGAAGACATGGAAAGACTATTGGGGGGTAACTGAATTCATGCTTGCAAAAGGAGATGGAACACACTATCCCACAGTCTGAAAATCAGAGAATACCACTCCCCAAAAAGGATGAGGGAGGCCTTGGAAAGAGTACCACTCTATAAACAGTCAATGCAAAATCTGCAGGCCAACTGGATTGGCCTAAAGTTTAGTCCTCCATTGCTTTTAGGACTGCTGGAAGGGGTTAAAGAAGAAGAAGAGCACATGCAATGGGAGGAAGTAGAGAGAAAAGTAGGGTTTCATGACCAAGAAGAGGACATCAACTCAGAGGCTTGGGATGTTAGAGAGGTAGTCAAAGCAATCAAAGATGATGAGCTAGATTAGTTGCTCAGAGGATGAGCAACACATTTAGTAGGGGATGATGATGAGCCCCAAAAATGGGTAACTTATTGGGCTCATTTTTCCTATTGTTCTCCATTAATCCACCATTATTCATAGTTTATGCATGCTTTTGAGTATATTTATGTTAATTGACTGAATGAGAATAGTCACTTGACCATGAAGTCTAATACGTGCTTATTGCATATTTTTGGACATATTTTGGACCAACGTCAAGCATTTATGATCCAGTTGATAGCCAAATACGAGGGAAAAAGGCTGAGGATTTGTAGGAAGGGTGTCTCCTACACTAAATGGCCCCTTCCTCGAGTTCTCCACCATCAGCTCGGAGTTCAGTAGCCCACCGAAGATGATTCCCATGGATAGTCGAGCAACTTTTGTAAAGTGGTTGATTACTTACAATTTCAGCAGCCAAGCCCCTTGAGTTAAGGAGGGCTGTTGGAGGTCCTCGTAGTGCATAAATAGGAAGGCTTCCAACCTTCATAGGTTAGCCTTTGAACATTTGTATTTTTCACTTTAGTGCTGCTCTGGTTTTCAGCTCATTTTGGAGCTTTTGCTGTAAACATTTTTGTGACATGGTTATTTTTTTAGTAATGGAGATCAGTTTCATTTTGCATCAGCTTTGAGCTTTTTCTTAGGAGGTTGTAGCTCTTGGGGTTGGGCCCAACCCAAGCACCAGTACCTCCTTTTGTGTACTTTTATATGTTTTTGTTGCATTCCTAGAATAATTTATGCTACTTAGATTAACATATTGCTTTGTTACTTAGGTCATTGTTGATGATTGAAATAGATTTTCATGTTCAGGCTTATTTGTTAGGTTGGTAACAGAAAAGATCTTCAAAAAAGGCCATTAAGCAACCCTTGATCTCACCTCTCCCTTCTCGGGACCATGAGCTGAGACCAAGGTGTCCTTGCTGCCACAAAAACGTTGTTCTTGCTTCTTCATGCAATTGCTAGTGTTAGATTCTTAGTGCAGAAGTTGATACCAGTTGTGATTACATGCCTAGATCTATTCTCGCTTAGTTTTCATAGTTATCTTACATGATTTTCTGCCAATAAAGTTCTGTTCATCATGATTGCTGGGTTTCTAGGTCA
Source organism: Pinus taeda (assembly GCA_000404065.3). NCBI lineage: Eukaryota > Viridiplantae > Streptophyta > Pinopsida > Pinales > Pinaceae > Pinus > Pinus taeda. The sequence goes on from APFE031029626.1 coordinate 52,518, forward strand.
AATTAGGTCAAGATAGCTAGATCTTTGGTTTGCATAGTCTTTGTTTGATTAGTTTTGAGAAATAGTGTGTAGATCACTTGTAATACATCCCTGCCTATCCTTCCTTCATCATACAACCTGCTCCAACCCCAACTTCCAGATTCCTTCCCTTCATTTGCCACACTTCTCCAATTTGACCTAATTTCTACATTCTTGTGCAACATTGCTCCCTCCATCCTTGACGAATCCAATCACCCTAATCACTCCTTAGCCTCATTTCCCAAGTCCTAGACCTCTTCACAGCCTCATCCAACCTCCATTTTGACTTTCCCACTAGTTTTCCTCCATCAACCCTCAAAAATCCTCTCTTGACTCTTCTTGTAGAATATCTTGTAGAACATCCTGTAGAACCCCTGTAGACTTCCTGTAGAAGATCACACGGGCAATTTCTCGAGATCTGCTCACTGTGAAACTCTCTGGAAGGGTTTTAGGGTCCCCTTAGGCCATCTTCTCACCTTCCCAACCTCCTATAAGTGCCTGCTCCATTTCCTTTCGCCAATCAATGTCTGCATAGTAAAAAACAGTTAAAGCACATGCACAATAATTCTGCAAAATTACTCAAAAGTACAAAAAGATGTTTTTTTTCAGATTTTACTTCAGAAGTAGCTTAGACACATGCATTTTACCTTTCCAAGAGTCAATGGCATCCATTTTAACAGCTTTCATCTCTTTTCTTGCACCAGTAGGGTTAGTCGGTAAAACTAGGGTTTGCCAGGGTTTGCATTTCCTTTCAGCTTTTAGTTTCTTTCTGCAAATAGGTTAGCCTCCTTAGAGTAAGCTTTCGTCCATCACAGTTAAAAGCTTCTTCTGAGAACTCATAGAAGTTGGCTTAAGCTCCTAGCGTACTTGTGCCAACTGAACAAGTGACAGCCTGCAGGAAGAGCTAGTACTTGTGCATATAGCACCGTCGCTTCCAAGTTTGTTATGAACTACCGGGTTGATAAAAGTAAAGAAGGGAGTCCCGAGAGTTGCAGCATTATTGCTGCAATACTGGAGCCCACCAATGATATTGGAAAAAGAGTGAGGTACATCACCACGGAGGCCCTCCACTAGTTTCAGGAGCAACACCAGTTGGTATTGGGGGCTCTCCGGACACAAATATAAGAGTTGCAGGTGCGCACTCCATAAGCTGGAACAATGTCAACTAGCCACGCAGTCAGCACTTTCGTAGCCGAGGAAATGTTGCGCGCCAAGATGACCAACACAATAATGCTACCAGACAAAGCACTCATGACAGAGAATGAGGCCAACAGACCTATGGTCAATAGCTTGAAAGGGGTCAGGTTAAACATGGTTGTGTTCCCTTGAGAGACACTCTACTTATTGCGGGATGGAGTCATTGCAGAACATCGAGCCAGGGAAAGTCACGCTATACGGGTAATGAGAGAGCAACACATCAACATTGAGTAGTTGAGCCTGCAGTGCAACGAGGTCGTGAAGAAGAACAAACAAATAGTGCAAGTGGTGGACGAAGCCTGCCAAATGGTCTCGAAGTTGGCCATCCAAGCAGAGGAATGGGTGGAGGCACGTGTTTGAAAGTTAGCGACAGGGGTGCATGATGCCAAAGCTGAAATGGCTAGGGTTCAGCTGGAGTTGAACCTTCAAATAGTAGAATTACAGTTGAAGGCGTAGCCTTTGACTCCGCCAGTGGTTAGAGAACAATGCACCATCATGATCACAATAGTAATGGTAGTGGTTGACAGTGTAGTGACAAACTACATGAAGTTGTTCAAGCAACCATTCGAGGTCCTCACCACCCTGCAAGAGGACCCGAACATAGAGCGCCTAGAGACAAAGGCGCACGAGCTCTAGCAGAAGTATGATGAGGTAAAAGGGACCGCGTAGATAGTTTCCCTTACATAGAGGCTTGCAAGGATGCAACAAGCAAAGGCGCTCAAGGAATAAGTGGATGCCGATCGTCATAAGGAAGGAGTTTTTAAGGTGTGCCTACAACCATTGATCGACGAGGTGTATACAATTATCGCATTCATTGAAGCAAAGCTCGCACAACTGAAAGCAACTCAGGAAAGGATTTAGGGCAGTAGTTTAATGACAACAATCACCAAACAATGCGTAGAGGAAGTTCAATAGACAACCGCTCAGTGCACTGCCGAACTTTCAGCAATCCAATCAGAGTTGGGAGGTCTTCGTGCTAAGATCTCCACACCTGCAGAGTGACTCAAGGGTAATTCACAATGTTTGTGTTGGGGTCCTACTGGGCATGGGATCCCCCAAGGGTAGTTTTCGATCTTAGAGCCCAGATTTTGGTTTGATTTTGTAATTCCAATGTAAAGACTCCACATTTTGTGGGTGTGGAGTGTGTAGTTGTAAAAGAGTCATAGGGTTGTACGCCCTTATTTTGATATGTAATGTTGGCTATAGAAGATCTACCCATGGTCTGCGAACCATGGAATTGTATAAATAGAGCGAAGTTCTAAGTAGTTAAGGCATCTAATTGAAGATGAAGAACATATGATGTATACGAGATAGTTTTGAAGTGTAAGATCTAGTTTTTGGTAGTAGAGTAGGAAGAGGCTCTGTAGCTAAGTGCGCAGAGGCCTAGTAGTCCACAACTAAGTGCACGGGCCCCTGCAGCTGAGTGCACAGGGTGAGTCAAAGTCTGTAATCATTTGGAAGCAATAATAAAGAGAAGTTGCTATCACTTCTACATATTTATTTCCTATTTTATGCATCTGTTACATTCGGTATGAATTGCACTTCTATTGTTTATATGATGCACGGATGTGTATGACTGTATTGGTTAAGTAAACGCAAGAATGAACATCTGTTTACGTGAAGTTAACTAAGATCTATTAAGGAGATAAGTGAGACACTTGGCGTAGTTTGGGAGATAGCATAGATCATTTCCCTAGCACCATAAAAGGACTTCAACCCCTAGTTAGGGTTGCGCAAAAGCCGATTGTAATAGATCGTGAAGGTACTGAAGGTTAGAATAGAGCGCGAAGAAACTTGCACAAAGGCAGGTATAGTTGGACTAAACCAATATCACATCCATCTCAAGGGTGCGGAAACTTGGTTCCAACATCCCCCCATACTGCTTTGGGTGAGACTTCAGTCCACGCTCCGCGGGTTGATGCCAAAAGGGCCAGTAGTGCAAGGATTTGTTTGGCTAAATAACTCTGAACTTGGGTCAAGCCCACACAAGCCAACACAGAGGAACAAATCAACCAGTTTAATGAGCCACAAGAACCAATAGTATCTAATGTCTTGAAACAAGAAATCTTTGAGCTGGAGACATTAAACAGGTACCTCAAAACTAAAAATCAAACACTAAAGGCACAAAATGGAATTCAAATTGCCAAAAGTGATAACCTCATTCTTCACTTAAGTCTATGGTATGAAAAGAATAAGAAATTGAAGAAAGAAAACAAGGCCATGGAAATAGAAATCATTAAACTGAAGTACAAGATCCTTATGAGGAAACCAAGGATGGCAGTAAGTGTTAAGAAGAAGAAGAAAGTGAAACCTAGATGTGTTGGAAAAGGTATCTAAGGACATACAAAAAAATGACAAATATGTGTTTTATGAGGACATACAAAACATCCCGTGTGGGGAAATGTAGAGTCCAAGAACTGCTTTATCTTGGCATTCTTTTTGTTAGTATTTACCTCCTTTTCCTACCGCTATCATCCAAATAAATGAAGTAAACATAAGTTTTTAACAAGGTAAACATTAATATGTCCTCTTTTTCATATTTTGTCAATATGCCTTATTGTTTTATTAATTTTACATGCAACTACAGAATTGACTTGATTCTGCAGCCAATCCATAGATCTGTAACTACTTCCATTGTTGACAAGTTCGAGTGTGACAACTCAGCAAAGGAGTATATGGGTAGATAGGGAATGACCCTCTCATGGATTTATTCCTATTTACTCAAGCTAATTCATCAGTAGATCCACACTATAACACGGTCAACCATGACATTCAACAACAGGATAGCATGCTGGAACAGAGTCTGAATTTTAAGAGATTTCATCGATTTGCTTTCTCAATAGAAAATCGACCAATAAGCGATATGATTTAGTTTTGATAAGGACTATAGTGAACTCCTGTAGGCTTAAATTTCTCATATTGTTAACAAAGACTCTATAAAAACATTAGTAGCTCTGTGTAATGGGTGCGCCACCGTATGTAATTTGAGCATCCTGTAGCACTCTTTTTCACTTAATGCAAAGTTCTTGTTTAATATATTTTATGTGTTGTTGATCTAAGGTCACTGATTGTCTCGTGGAGGGCCCCTGCACACAGATCAGGTCTTTGATTCACAGTAATTAGATTTACCTTTGTTTCATATATTTAATTCATGGATGCCCTATTTTTATGTTTTTAAGATTCAGTTTAATGAAGTTCATGACTAGGTTCACTTGATTGATTTTTGTATCATTCATTTAGTTTTCTTAATACCTAGCATAAACTCAATAATCTCATTTGCTTAATACCTAACATAAACTCAATAATCTTGTTCGCTTAATACCTATCATAGACTGAGTAATTTCATTTTTGTTTTGCTTTTTGCATTGAAATAAAGTTGTAGTAGATAAGAGTGGCAGTCTTTCTCAGCTTCTGAATTCAAGCACATTTCATTTCCAAGTTGATAAATTAGGATTTTATTTATGTCATTTCATGCTTTCATAGTTATCTGTGTTTAGTTGTAGCATAACAATCCAAAAACAATTGATAAGTTGAAAAGAAGATTATCATAACATATTCATTGAGAAGAGTTAAAATTATTCTAAAAGCTCAATTCAATCAAAAACTAATTCTAGAGATAACATTTAGGATAATTAATTAACAATAAATCTTAGAAATAACATCCTAGTCTAGAAAATAACATCATCTCAACACTAATTCTAGAGTTTGACATTAACTTAGATAATGATAACATAATCACCTTAACGACATAAAACACTTCTAGCACATACAATGCACTTGCACTTCATCAGTTTACCTTCCTTGGTTGATAATTTATGCTTACAATTTAAGAACATTAAATTGACTAAACAGTAATAATTACCAACTCAAACAAAATATTCTTATGGAATATCACACCTCTCCCTTAGGCAGGCACTCAGGATTTGTAAAAGCTTACCACGGGGTTAAGAAGGAATTTTTTTGGGATGGCCTTAAATCGGATATTCAAAATTTTGCTGTGGAATGTTTTGTTTTCCAAGAAAATAAAGTTGAAACAATTAAGACCCCATGTCTATTACAACCTTTATCCATTCCAAGCCAACATTTGGAGGAGGTTTCAATGGATTTTATCATAGGTTTACCCAAGTTCGAAGGAAAGAGTGTTATCATTGTGCTAGTTGACAAACTTACCAAGTATGCATACTTGTGTGCATTATCTCATCCATTTAAAATGAGTACAGTTTGAATCTATTGCATTTATGGAAACAATTCAAAAGCCACGTGGAAACCCAAAGATTATTGTAAGTGAGAGAGATCCCATTTTCACTAGAGATTTTTGTATATAATTATCTTCTTGTCTTGGTACTCAATTGGCTCATAGCCCATCTTATCATCCTCAATTTGATGGGCAAACTGAGATAGTAAACAAATGTTTGGGAGGATATATTCATTGATTTGTATCTGATAAATAGAGATAATGGGTCAAATGGTTGCCTCTGGCTGAATGTGGTATAACACTTCCTTCTATACTGCAACAAAAATGACCCCATTTATGGCACTTTATGGATATCATCCACCGTCCATCACATCATATTTAAGAGAAAATTCTAGGGTTCAATCAGTGGAATATCACATCAAGCATCAAAAAGTTCTCCAACTCTTAAAGGATAACCTCACTTTGGCATAGAATAGAATGAAACAACAGGCAGATCAACATCGCAGTGAAATAAGTTTTGATGTAGGTGATTGGGTATTCCTATGGCTACAACCATCTAAACAAATGTCCCTTAAGAAATCTAAGAAGGATGATAAATTATAACAAAAGTATTATGGTCCATACAAGGTGTTGCAAAAGATAGGTACTATGGCATACAAATTGGAGCTTCCTGCAACTTCCTGAGTGCACCCAATTTTCCATTTCTCATGCTTAAAAAAGGTTATAGGTGACAAGCTCCCAGTTCAAACAATATTGCTAGAACTTGATAAGGAAGGAGAAATCATATTGAAACTTGAAGCAGTCACAGAAGCAAGAACTCGACAGCTACTAAATCAATCAATTTCAAAGTATCTTATCAAGTGGAAGAACTTACACGCTGAATATTCCACATCGGAGGATGAGAATTTTTAACAAAAGCATCTAGAACTACTCAAGCATTGAGGAAAACACTTTTTGGAAGTTGAAGGACAAGTTAGGTCCCTATAATACTAGTGATTCCCCCATTACTATTTTCATTGTAGCATTTATTGTTATTGTTGTGCCCTTATTTCCCCCATATTGTTATTATTGTGCCCCATAGAAGCCCACTATTGTTATTTTTGTGCCCTTATATTATTATTGTTATGTCACCTTCGATTATATTGTGACCCCATAGATTCATATATATATATATATATAAAGGAGTTTCTGTCATTTGTTTCGTCCAGCAATTGTTCATTTGTGTAATGTAAAGGAGGTTGCCCCCTAAAGAGGATGATTTCTAAGTCATTAATCTATCTTTTCTATATTTTTTAGAGTTGGTTTCATGACAACCTCAAAGTTTGGGACCCATTATACCTCGCAACTCTATGCCCTATAAATTTGAGGTCGCTAGGTTGTTATGTCACAAGCGACTTGAACGTCAACTTTACGACCTGAACTAGCCTGCGAACTAGCGACCTATCCAAACCTTGCATGTGCGACCATTTTCTATATAAGCTACTCACCCTATCACTTATTTTTTCAATTGATTAGAGTGATCAAATGATATACATATTGGGTGACTGGGGAAGGCACGCAACTCCTCTCCAAGTAGGAATCTCTTCCCCTTCCCTGGTAATCATTTCCTTTTCCATTTATCCTACCTTGAATACCAACCTTGCACCTTCCCTTCTTGTAGGATTCTATCTTCCCTTGGGCCATTCGCAAACCCATTTCACCCCAAAACCCTCCAAACTTGTGTTCTTTCCATTTAGCTCTTTATTTCTTAGGTAGTAAACCTAACTTGAGAATCATATCCCCTTGTCTCAGTCACTTATGTTTTCCAAGGTCCACTGAGGTCAAATTTCACAATTCGAGCCACGATTTTATGCCAAGCTACCAAGAGAACCAGGTCACACCCTAAAATAATTTGATGCAACCATCTTTGAAACCTTGCAACCTACAAAATTATGCAACTGTGTGACCTACACATCCTTGCTAGCTCACAACTTGCATATCTTTGCGACCTCACAACCTACCAAGGTCTGCGACCTAGTAACCTTTATTATCAAATTCATTAGTTTAATCATGTCATATTTCACAACATCCTGTGTTCCGTGACCTAGCGACCTCCTTCTCAATTGAACCCAAACTTGAGAATGATCATCTTATTCCCCATGTTTTGAAGCTCAGTTTCCAATATTTCCTTAGATTATATTATTTATGTTGTCACTCTCATAATGGGACTACTTGTTTGAAATTCCATGTGACATTGATCTCGACTGGATATCCATATCATCTTTCTTTGGAGAGATGGAACCTCCAATGGTTAAGTCCTCATGTAAGAATGTTGAGAGTAGTAACCATGAAGTTCTGGAGGGACCACTGCCACCAATCTACTGGGACAAAACATGTAACATCAATAAGACCACTAAACTCTCATGGTTTGATATATATTATGTGTTCTCCAAGAAAAACATTCCCGAGGATCAAGAATATTTGATAGAATACATTAACATTAAGATGTCCTAGCTTCACAAAGTGGCCATGCATACTCTGGTCTTCCCATGTGCAGAGATCATTGAATAGATATTGCAGAATAATGATACACATCGATGGGTAATAAGGAGCCACACAGGTGAAGCCTTTATTGTTGTTTCTTCTGCAGATATTACTACCTATTAAAACTTGTTGTAGAAGGAGGAGACCTCCAGTACTATGTGTATGTCTAATTTACTAGTGGAAATTAAAGTCATCCTAAGATCATGGTGGAAATATCCCTCTAAGTTTCAAGTTAAGTTCGATAAAGTTTACAAAACATAAGACCTGAGGAAGGTTTACCAATTCATGGAAGCTATGATTAACTGGTTGTATCGAACAAGAACACAGGAGGAAATTTGAAGAGGATAAGAGAAAGCAAGAAGAAGAGGAAATAGAGAGGTAGCAAGAAGAGATCAACAAGAAAGTTGAACTCTGTTAGTGTCCTATATTATAGTAGTAAAAAACAACTATTGTCTTTTCAATTTATTTTGGTAAATGTGTAAAGGTTTTTCTATGATATCTTAGAGATCAAGCTATTGGTCTTTATAAAGAATATAATATTTCATTATTTATGTAATTATGTTAGAGTGTGTGAAAGATGATGTAAAAATATTTATGGATTCCTTAAATATTGAGTCAAGTAAGTCTAGGGTTGATGTCTCATACAAGATCATGTGTGTGGTCATAGTGAGTCTTATCTTCTCATCATTAGAACAAATTAGTGGGGTTAGTTCATTCAGTTAGGTTGTCAAAATCATCAGCTAACTATTTAACTTGGTCAGAGACCCCAACATCTATTCAAACATATGCAGGTGGAAATTCATTGCGCTTCTGCTATGAGGGGTTACTGTTAAGGACAGAGGTTTGTAGCTTGAGCACAAATCTTTAAACATGCTCCTAATGTTGTAGAGGATTCCTTCTATCTACTAAACACTTTAAAAAATATAGGGAATGGCCATAAGTATGAGAACCATGGATTCTTTGTGCTTTTGGAGAAATGAACCACATTCGCTGCGCTTTCATAAGTCAAAGGAAATTGCAGCGTTTTTTGACTATTTTTTTCATCATTCTCAAAATCATGTTTTTACCAAATGGAGAAAAGATTTGAAAACATGAAAGAGGTGTTTGTCAAAAATGAAATAAATTAAAATAACCTCCATTTTTGTAACAAGTGTCATATATTGGAATATTCAGATGAACCATTACATATTATTTTTCAAATTTTGTTATTTCATGTTTTAGTCATGATCTTTGGGAATGGATTCTGAGGATCTAGAGAAGAATTTTAGAAAAATGAGAGATTTTTCACTCAAGAAAAATATCCTATACATCAACCTCTATTGTTTTTGTAACAACTGTCATGATTCTAGACATATGATCTCATCTTTGACCCCTATTTTCCAAAACTATGGTCCCTATTTCCTAGGATACCTTTTCTAAATCTAATGTAACTGACTCTATCTTTGGGGAAATGGTTGAGCTTGACCCCTAAGTCCAAGGATGAGACAATTGTATATATTTCATGAATTTTAGTGTGCAAAATGTTGGTTGGTCAGGTTTGAGAAGAAATAACACTGTGTGTATTGTATTTTCTTGATTTTCAAGTGAATGAAAGGACATAGGCTGTATTTTACAGGGATTCTTGTGTTAGTTTCTTTAGAGATGTGCTTCTTGGCTTTGCAAGTTATCTTCTATTATCAATAATGCTTTTAATTGTGTCTTCTTATTTAGTATAAAAAATGTTTGTCCACTTGAATGACATTTATATTTCATCCTATTGTTTGATGCTCTGTATGTTATTTTCCACCAATCTCCTACTCACCCTCCTACAATTAATTTGACTAAAAAACTCCAAAGATACTACCTACCTTTCCCCTATAGAATATCCCTCTTTCTCTTCATCCTTTCATTGGAAAAGAATCAACTTTTATGACCGTATTTCCCAACCGACCTATCTTCTTTCCTGCCACAAAACCTTTAAAATTTATTCCCTATGAGCACCATACCTAGCCTAAGATCTAAGTCATTGAATATTAGATAGGGAGATCCCTCTCTGAAGCTGGAAGGGCTAGATTCTAAGCTTCCAAGTCTGAGTTTCTCTTTTCAGCATAGGGAAATTATGGAGTGCTAATTCAATTTCCAACAACAGAAGAAACACCAAGAGTCTGATATACAGGTTGATCTTCCTCCATTAGATTTTCCTAAATCCAATACCGCTACTGGTGGACACCTGACACTCAAATAATTGGGCATTCCAAATGAGGTAGAGGAAGAGGTGTTGGACCTCACTAGACTTACTTTGACCAAGCCAATTGTAATATTATGTAGGAAAGGAGGAAATATTATGCCAGAAACCCTGCAGAGCCACTATCCATGACCACAGAAATGGAGATCATCCTAGATGCCACTGTGAATCCCAAGATGATTTCTTTATATGAAACTTCCTTCGTGACTACAATCACGTTAAATGTGGGAAGGATGAGTAAGCATATTGCAGAGATCTAGGACAAGCTCTCCACTTTTGAACAAAGAGTTGCCAAAGTAGAAGAAGACAAGAGGAATCTAGAGGAGGAGAATAAGAATATATGCCTAGCCCACTCAAGCATGAAGGAGTTACATGCATCCATCAAGGAAGAGGTACAGACTCTGGAGGAGGCCATGGCTATAATCTACGAGGAAATGTTAGAGCTACACCAGACTGTATTACCTTTCCCAACTATACAAGCTTATACTAAGCGGAAGAAACCATGCTAAAACAATATACCATGACCATTAACAACATACATGAGTGCACTAATAGATATCCAAGGGTACTGACAATTATTCCCACTAAAGATTGTATAACTGCCCAAAATGACAAGGTTCATATTTTCACCAAAGTCTAATCATGGGATAAGATTGCAAGGAATGTGGATAGGGTTCTAGCTTCATACAAGCATTTACTGAGTGGATTGGAATCTGTAATTGAAGCACATAGAGTCCCTTCCATCAGCGAAATAAGAGAAATGAGGAAACGAGAAGAATTCCTACATGAAATTCAGGCATTCCTTGATCCTTTTAGACAGGCTTCCACCATAGAAAACTTACAAGTGATGAAGGATACCATTACTCATTATGTCATATAACCAGTGAGGATGCATACCCAGATGGTCGCTTTCTCAAATTAGTTCAAGGTTAAGAATATCACTCTAATACGGGATTCCCTAGAGTGCCTTCACAGACACAATGAAGAGTAGAAAAAGGTGGTTGTTGTGGCTATTGAGTACAAGCTCTAGTGCACATACCTTGTGGAGAAATTGCATGTGGATGTTCCTAAATTCTAAACTACTAAATTATTAGAATAGGACCATTTTTGTTTTTCATATCAAGATATAATATAGTAAAGTCTAGTAGGAATGTGAAAGGTCATGAGATAGTTCAAGATTCATGGGTAAACAAAGATTCACCCTCTTTTCTAGAAGTATACCATCATGACACATTATAATGGAATTTTAGCTTTGGAATCAATTTTGGTGTATATGTTTTGAGAACTTAGGATATTCGAGTGAATGCAAGAAGTAATTATCTATTTCCACTTTTGGATTTGATGGAGATCTTGTATGATGGTGCCATGGATATTATCAGCTTAATGAATTGGAAGTTCCTATGAGATTTGGTGTATTGTCTCTTCATGTGTCTTCCTGAGCAGAGGGATTCCTCTTGCAACAAATGGATGGTATATGTTATGCGTACCTTACTATTTTATGTTATGTCGGTAAACTATTTTATTGATGTTGGAATCATGTCATTGTAGACTATGCACTTACTTATGGTTTATGTGGTTACTAATTGCGAACTTATTAATTATTGGTAATTTATCTCTTATGCTTGTGTGAATCGCATTTAAGGTCTTTCTAACAATACTTCTCTTAAGGTTTATGATTTGTAGTTATGTTGTTTCTATTCATGGTATCTTTCTTATTGAATATTCATAAGTTATTTACTTGCATTTGTTGAAGTTCCATTGATTCTCTTTTAATTGGTACAATCCCTTTTGTCAGAGGAAAACCTCAACCAATAAGATGGAAATGAGGCCTACATAACGGATGGGACTCCTAGACCAAATGGTGTCAATTCTGATTGGGATTTTACATTGAGGAGATCCCTTTGTCTTTTTCGGTACATTCTAGTGCGTCAATATATTTTTGGCACTAGAAGGAAGGCTACAAGATGGTTGGAAATAAAACCCATCCTCGCCTTGAAACCTCCCAATAAGCTAGAGACCAACCTCATCCTACTTCCCCCAAGACATGTCTTCATCCTAATTTTGGTCTGCCTTTCAGTGCTCTCCACTTAGATGACTCTCAACCTCTTCCACTCGAGGATGCTCCCATCTAAGAGGAAGATCCTCTCTATGAAATCACATATGAACACATGAGAGATTATAGCCCTATTACCTGAAAATTTGCTAAAGTTCTTAGGTGAATTCCTGCTACAAGCTCCCTTTTGAACCCATGCACTTCTAAACCTCACCTTACCCTTAAAGGTTTCTTCATAAACCCAGTAGTGCATCTGATCTGTATGATTTTGGATGATTATGCACGTATTATTGAAATACTTTTGATTGAAGGATTGGGGAGCCCCCTGGGATCTAAGAGAGAAGGCCCTAGAAGCACGGTTATACGGGGTGATAACCAACTACAGTAAGAGAATACATGGGGTGACAACCAACCACCATTGTAGAATGTTGGGGGTCATAACCAACCACCGAGGGGGAATGTCGAGGTGGTTCAAAGACCGAGGGGTGAATAGAACATTAGGAATCAAGTTGATTTGTACAACATAGATTCCCCTCACAATGAAAGGAAATTTAGATTCCTGAGGAACTGATGAAACCTTCGAAACATCAGGAACTTTCGGGATCTAGGAAATCTAAGGGTCCCTCGGGGTAATGGTGGAAAACAACCATACACAAATGAAGGATCCAGGTCAGGCACTAAAAGTGATACGGAAGGCAATGTTAACCACATTATATTTCCACCACCAAGAGCTAAATGTCTACAACCTTTAGCCTAGATGGCACAGTATCCTTTGGGTATTCAAGGTCCACTCCATGACATACCTCGGTACCTTGAGAAACATCTTGTGAAATTTGATCTTGAGAAAGGAACCATGACTGAACACCATATCAATAATTTTTACCTAGCCTTGCAAATGATGAGGGTGAAACATGATGATGTCGCTTGTAGGATTTTTCTTAAACCCTGGAGAATAAAGCAACGACATGGTATCACTCCTTATCATTATCTTCCATATGGAACTAGGAAGAGTTTTGAAATACATTCCTCGAGAAATTATCTCAAGATAAGACACCATCCATGCTCCTTACTGAATTAAGCACGTTGAAGTTCCATAAGGAGGAAAAGGTTAAAGACTTTAACCATTGGTTCACTACCATTTTGAACAAGTTCCCAAAGGACATAGTTCTTGATGGTTCAATCACTATTGACTATTATACCAAGGCTCTACCATGCGATATCACTATATTTGTGAAGTGATAAGTGAAGGCTACTCTAGTTGAAAGCTTTTCTGAAGTTATCGTCGTAGAAAAGGATCTAGTATCCATAGGATCACTTGAGCATGATACCTTAGAAGAGTTGAAGTCAACTAGAAAGAAAACACATTCCTAAATTAGCAAGTCTAGTGATGAATATAAGGATTCATTTTATTTTGAGGATCTAGCTAGATTGATGAAGCAAGTAAACAATGAAGTTTTTGAGTTGAAAAGGAAAACTAGCGAGAGTTCATTAGGAAGTTGTTGACGGTGTTAGACCCGCCAACATGTCAAGGGGATCTCCCCAGTAAGAAGTCCCAATTAGACCTTAGACCATTTGGTGTAGGAGTCCCAGCAGTGGGTCATAAAGTAATGCCTTGATAGCGATGTAGCACAGAGGCAAGTAAGATAACTCTATCAGTAGCAAGGGTGTGACTGATGCTGAAAGGCAAGGAATGTGTACGAGAGGTTCCAACACTTCAAAGGGAGAGGAAGGTGATGGTGAGTTCTAGGTTGAAAGGGATCAATCTCAACTCGGCTAGGAACACACCACACAAAGGACATGCATAGCTTCCGGCGGAGCAGTCCACTCGGATGCAACAGTCACAACATACAAGGTAAGATAACATGAACAACACTCACAAATCAGTCCGAGACGAGTGTGACGGTTGTTATAGCAAGGTTCATGAGAAAGGTCTATCTGATGTCTGAAAGATCAGTTGTCATGGACAATGACAACATTAATAACATATGCAACACATTAACAAAAAGATTCATATAATTGCATACAAATCAGTTCATACACAAGTACGTAAGTTAAACAACATATATCATTAAGGCAACCGAAACAATCCAACTACAATAAAAACATATGCATGAAAATGTGTTGGCTCTTATTATATAAATAAGTGTAAGTCACAATCATACAATAAACCATGTAAACCTTCTAGCTGCAATAGTGGAATGTTACAACCACATCTGCTTGCTCCTCCAAAGACATGTACTAGCTCCGTGTAGTGGAGAAGCCAAGGCACATTACAACATTGTCCAAGCTTTCTTCAAAATAGTCTTAGTAGAAGCTTGGATGACCAAAAGCCCCTACAATGAATTATGAGGGACTATTTATAGCAAAAGGTGGGGCGACCATTGACATACCCCTTTGTGATCATTCAACTACCCTCATGACTCTTCACCTACTCTATGATTGTTACATTCACTCTTGAAAATTGACGTACACTTGACGTGACTCAACATTACAATGCACATGTACCCATGTGAAAAATGTCTTGGACAAGCCAGACTAGACATGATTCGAACTAAGACAACCATAGTAGTCCAAATACTCAACATCCTCATGTTAATCAATGGTGACATATTGATCCCAAGATTGGTAGTCCTTGAGAGTGTCCGTGTGTGCTGCCGTGAAATCCGTCTGAAACCTGAACCTTGCTTCCATAGCATCTAAGTACACTACTCAGGCTCCTCTGTCTAACTTGTCTGTGAGCATGTACATCATTGTCTTTAGTGTGCCCGGACCAACAACATACTTGTGCATGACGTCTACACTGATAGGCAAGTCTGGGCTGGTGGCGGTGCGCATCAGTTCATCAAAGTACAAGTCAATCTCCTGTTGGACCTGCTTCTTGGTCTTCACCTGAATGAGGGTCCCAAGTGATGGGATTGCATGAGTGTGTACTATAACATCCATTATTTTGAATAATCGTGCATGGGAAGCTTGTATGCTAGTGATGGGTTGCGGCAGGACTTCATAATTTCAAACCTGACTCTGGATACGTGCTTGCAACTTGACGGCATTGGCCTTCATCATCTTTAGCAAGTGAAGCGGGGCTCCCTTATACTTCATCATCCATGCTCGCATGTTATCAACAATAGTATGTATGTTATTCAAGATGAGTACTCTTCTTACACATCATTGATGCCATCCATGGAGATGAGCAACTGCCTGATGCAAGGTACAAAACTTGGAGTACAAAGCTTGCATAACTATGTCCAAGGACAATACTCCATGTTGAGCCTCAAAATTACTATTTCCCTAGAAACTCTTCTCATTCCTTTTCTTTGTTTTTCCATAAGAAAGATGCATTCTCATCACCAATGATTGGTATATACTGTCTTGAGGAGGACATTTAGTGATTTACATGTTATGCTTTTATGTTTTGTTGTTTGAATAAATTTTTGTATAATAGCTACGAAACACAGCTTATTCTGCAGCTAATCAGCTGTTCCATAGCTACCTTCATGCTTTAACAGGTTCCCAAGTGTCAGAAGGAGAAACTAGCTACATGGGAAACTTGGAAATCATCATGACATGGACCCTGTCCTATTCATTTAGCCCAGGTCGATAAAGAAGATGGCATAAGACTATGATCAATGGATAAGTCAAACGCAAAGAGACCGAAGGTTACAGGACTCTATTTCGTGGTTAATTAACATGTTTCACAGTAATGGGAAGCGTTATCCGGAACAACTACCTGTACCTACGGACTCCAACATCCACCTGTACAACTGAATCCAACAGCCACCATGCCTTGGATTTATGTCTCCAGCAGCCGAGGAAGAAATTCTACATATCTGTCTTCTACGCGTTTGGTTGTAGCATGTTTTTCTCCACAAATAGTTATATGATTTTTCTTATAAGTACTTGTGTAAAGGACCAAAGAAGTTAGTGGTAATAGTAATAGTTTTATTGTGAAATCGAAGTTCTAGACTCTGTAATTTATGGGCATTTGTGTCCCTATTTTAATATGAGAAGACCGCATGTTTTATGAAAATCTGAAGGAGTTTCCTTGGAGCTGATTGAGCAAGCATAGCCTACTCAGTTGCAGAGGGCCCTTGCACTGAATAAGGTTCCACTTTATTTATTTTTCTTCCATTTGTTAACTGTAAATTCATCATTTTCTTTCACAATGTTTATAATCATTTTCTTACTAATAATGTTTATAATTCAATTTCCATCATTTTCTTATTAACAGTGTTCATAATTTAGAGTAGCTTCCATTTGCTTGAACTCTTTTTAGTTTTTATCAGTAGTTTAAAAGATAGAACTCAATGGTGTAATCTTGTTTCTTCAATTAGAAACTAATATTGTTTCAGGATGAGAGTAGGATTGAAGAATGATAAGGATACACTATTGGATAGTTTACTTCATTCACTATTTTTGCTAGTTTAAATTCTCAATTAAACTGATCAGTGTCAATTACTGTCTTTGCCATTTTATCTTTAGTTTACTGAATCATGGTGTTAATGAATGTTTTGGAAAACCCTTCAAGTTGATAATTCATCCTTAATTAAGTGGTTGAACATTTCATTTATGCAATGAGTTATTTCTGCATTTCTGTATTTGTTTTCTCCTAGATTAATGAAGTATAAAATTCCTCAAATGTCATCCCAAGGAGACTTTCTCCCAAAATTGAGAGCCAGAGTAACTAAGTATTTTAGTTAGTTTTATTTCTGTAATTAGTTAGACATTAGTTTCAAATTTCACTTTCAGTTTTTAATTCATGATTTGGAAATAATGGTAAAACATGAATAGAAACTTTGTTTTCATTTATTTCTTAGCTTTGCTTCCAAGTCTTTCTTAGCTTTGTTTTCATTTCTTTCTCAAGCTCTGTTTTCATTTTTAGATTTTAAGCAGTCTTTACGAAAGTTAGATTTAAGTTTTGATAATTCCATTGTAAATCATTAGGAATTAAAAGACCAAAAACCCCCCAAAACAATATAAAACACAAAAACAACGAAGTAAGAAAGGGTTAGCTAGCACAAACAGTGCACTACACTTCATCAGTTTATGACACCCAGATTAATAATTTATGTGGAGCAATTTAGGACACTAAATTGACCAGACATTTTGGCGCCGTTGTCGGGGAAGTGTAACTAGGTAGCCTTATCTCTTACATTAAAAAAAAAATGACATGCATAGAGAAAGACCTAGAACAAAAGAAGACACACCTCCATCCCAAACTCATACTCCCAGCCACAGGACTCCTAGAATTCCAAGGGCAGAAATCCAATCAAAAGAAATTCCTACTTCATCTACCAAAGCAGTCCTAGAAGAGAGGAATCCTGAGTCCCCAACAACAAGAGTAGCCTTTTTCACTTGTACAGGAGATCAAATTCTAGTTGAAGAATTAGGAATACCTAGTGAGGAAGAAGAAGTAGAACCTTTCCCCCATAGTCCGTTGATAGAAGAACCAAAGGAAGAGAGAGAAACTTTGTAGAGTTAACCTTATACTGACTCTGAGGAAACTGTAATGGCAGAAGAAGTGGAGGATAGAGAATTCACACTGTTCAGAGGAGGGGGTAGAGGGAGAGGTGTAGGAAATAATGGGGGAGGCAGAGGAAATAGGGAAATATATAATTCTTTTGGATTCCCTATAGTGGATGAAGAAACAAATGCCACAATGAAAAATATCTCACCTTCTGTCCTCCCAAACTTCCATGGGTTAAAAAGTGAGGATCCTGAAACATTTTTATTTTAGTTTGAAGTCTTGTGCAGGACCTATGATTACCTAGAAGACTCTCAAAAACTTAAGTTGTTTCCTTCAACATTGAAAGGAGCTTCTTTGAAGTGGTTCATGGGGTTAGTCACTCAGTCCATTAGAACATGGAATGACATGAAAAACTGTTTTTGGATAGGTATTTGGATTATTGCATGCCTACCAATCACAAAGATGAAGTGTTCAAAATGATGCAAAGAGAGGATGAAAACTTAGAGGATTTGACTGAGAGATCCAACTATAATTTGAAAAGAGAAAAGATGGACAATTTAGATGAAGAAACCTTGAAAGCTCTTATATTAAAAGCCATTAGAGATGAGTGGATAGATATCCTTAACATGATGGGGAAGGGAGATATCTCTCAACTCCCATTAAATGATATAGGAGAGTTATGTGTTCATCTCTCAAGAGGGAAATCCAAAACTGGGAAGGGTCCAAGAGAACCTTCTCTTGTTAGAGTAAACAAATATACAACTAGATCTGTAAGTAGGGCAGAAATTAGTAATATGCTTGATGAATTTAAAATTGACATTCTAGGGATTCTTCGTGAGCAAATAGACACCCTCAAATTACAAAACAAGCAAAGAAACGAGGTTGATGCTTAAGCTATTTTTTGTCCAAAATGCAGAAAAAAACCATGCTCTAAGAGAATGCCCTTTAGATGCAAAAATTGTAGAAACTTGTATGATCTGCTCAGAAAGCCATGAGACCAAGGGTTTTCCTTCAATTCCAGGTCTTAAGGTTGTCTTTCAAGAGGAAACAGTCCCAAATTCTGTAGAATCTCTTTGTTGTGTTGCTAGAAGACCTTGGCAGGGGCCACAAAATTAGGGATTTAACAATCAAATGTATCTTCTGCCCCCCACCGAATTGGAATTCTTGGCAGCAACCTTGGCCTCAACCTCAATTTCAATCTCAACCTTGGGCACAAGGAGTAAAAAATCCTTATGGGAAATTTTCTCAATATTATCAATATCCTCCATGATATCAGAATTATCCTCTCCCAAACATTCCACAACAAAATCAGTAGCCACAACTTCAAAATCAGAACCGTTAACTTTCATTACCATTTCCACAACAAAATCAAAATCCTCAACTCTTACTGCCATTTCAATAGAAACCAAATCAGTTACCTGCCCAACCATTACCAAACCCCAATAATAAAAACCCTCAGAATGCTTACATGCTAGAAGGGGGGCAATTTCCAACTTATATGATCACTCCTCTAGATCTTAATGATGTTCAACTAAGATCTGGTAGGATATTAGAAAAGGAAAGACCTTTTGTAGTTATTGAGGAACAAGACAGTTCTGAGGAAGATTCTCTAAAGGTCAATAAAATTTTTGAGGGAACATCTCTCCAAAACCAAAACATTGAAAAAGAAAAACAAAAGGAATCAGCAAACTCAACTCCTATCATTGAGCAACCAACATCTACTTCTACACCTCCTTTTCTTGAGAGATTACAAATTGACAGAGGAGTAGAGAAGAAGATTATGTTGCCCAATTATGATTTTCTAGATGAATTAAGGAATGTCTGTATCAAAATCCATTTGCTACAAGCCATTAAAGAAATTACAATTATAGCCAAAACAATAAAGGAGTTGAGCATAAAGAAACCAGGAAGAAAAACAAAAGAAACAAAAAGAATTCACCTGGTAGGAAAAATAACAGACATAATGATGGGAAAAATTGCCATACAAAAATATGTAGATCCAGGAAGTCCAATTGTGAAAATACATATCAATGGAATTGAAATTCCAAATACATTGATTGACTTTGGGGCATCAATAAACATCATGAGCAAACAAACGATGGCGCAAATCAAACTTCCTAATCTTCTTTACACACCTACCTTACTACAACTAGCAGATAGATCAGTAATCAAACCAGATGGAGTGTTAGAAGATATTTCAGTATCCCTAGATTCTTGGGAATATCATGTTGAATTTATGATCTTAACCCCCAAGAACAATCTAGGAGGACATCCACTTATATTAGAAAGGCCTTGGCTAGCCACAACTGATGCTTTTATTAGCTGTAGATCTGGTGACATGTATATTTGTGATGGTAATTCAACAAAACAATTTACTTTATATCCTCCAGCAAAAGCAATCACAAAAATAGATGACAAAGAATGGATTGATGATGAAGATGATATTCAGCCTCTCTTTACTATTTCAGATATTAGTGAAGATAGTCAAATTTTAAATACATTGGAAAATTTTGAATCATCTTCAGAATATGACCATGACCAAGTTCAATAAAAATCTAATGTTGAATATTTGTCATCTAGGCATGTGTCTCTCTATTCTATGGAAGAGTTTGGTATCTCTACAATTGAAATTTTTCCAGGTAGGACATTGAACATAAACAAAAACTTGGAGAAATTACAACAAGGAGAGCTAATCAAAAAATTACAAAAACATTTGGTTGCATTTCCATGGGAATACACCGGCATGAAAGGCATTGATCCTAAGACTTGTATCGATCACATCTACATTGAGAAAAATAGTAGACCTATTAGACAACCTCGAAGAAGGATGAATCCAAATCTTAGGGAGATTGTGAAAGAAGACCTCCAAAAATTACTGAATGTAAACTTCATTTACCCAATTTCAAATAGCCAATGGGTTTCTCCTTTGGTAATTGTGCCTAAAAAGAATGGTAAATGGAGGGTGTGCATTGACTATTGAGAACTGAATAAAGCAACCCTTAGAGATCATTTCCCTTTGCCTTTTATAGATCAAGTGTTAGATACATTAGCAGGCAAGAAGTATTTCTCATTCTTGGATGGTTTTAGTGGTTATAATCAAATTCAGGTAGCACCTGAAGATCAGGATAAAACCACATTCACTTGTCCATGGGGAACTTATGCCTACCGAGTACTTCCTTTTGGGTTATGTAATGCACCTGGAACATTCCAAAAAGCAGTATTAGGGATTTTTTATGATCTAATACGTGATTTTGTATAGGTATATATGGATGATTTTATAGTCTATGGGAATACATTTGAAGAAACTTTGGAAAATTTGGAAAAAGTTCTTAAATGATGTAAAGAAACAAACCTTTCATTAAGCCATGAAAAATGTTTTATGATGTTTATAGAAGGTATTGTTTTAGGACATCACATTTCAGGAGATGGGATTAAAGTTGACAAATCTAAATTGAAGTCATCTCTAAATTATCAATTCCAAATTGCCAAAAGGATGTTAGACGTTTTCTAGGATTTACAGGATACTATAGAAGGTTTATAGAAAATTTCACTAAAATAGCATCCCCACTCTTCAAATTGCTTACCAAATATTGTGAATTCAATTGGAATTCTGATTGCCAATTGGCATTTGAAACCTTAAAAACAAAAATTTCTGAAGTACCCATTTTAAGAGGTCCAAATTGGAAACTCCCTTTCAATATTTCAACAAATGCTTCAAATATAGCTTTGGGAGTTGTATTGGGACAAAAAGATTTGATTCCTTATTCCATTTACTACACAAGTAAGAATTTGACTCCCACTGAGCTAAATTATACCGTGACTGAAAAGGAATTTTTAGCTGTTTTCATGCAGTTAACAAGTTCAGACACTATATAATAGGCTATGAAACCATTTTTCATACAGATCACTCTACAATTATATATTTAATAAATAAACCTATTACTAATGGCAGAGTTCATAATTTAGAGTAGCTTCCATTTGCTTGAACTCTTTTTAGTTTTTATCAGTAGTTTAGAAGATATAACTCAATGGTGTATTCTTGTTTCTTCAATTAGAAACTAATCTTGTTTCAGGACGAGAGTAGGATTGAAGAATGATAAGGATACACTGTTGGATAGTTTACTTCATTCACTATTTTTTCTAGTTTAAATTCTCAATTAAACTGATCAGTGTCAATTATTGTCTTTGCCATTTTATCTTTAGTTTACTGACTCATGGTGTTAATGAATGTTTATGGAAAACCCTTCAAGTTGATAATCCATCCTTAACTAAGTGGTTGAACATTTCATTTATGCAATGAGTTATTTCTGCATTTCTGTATTTGTTTTCTCTTAGATTAATGAAGTACAGAATTCCTAAAATGTCATCACAAGGAGACTTTCTCCCAAAATTGAGGGGCAAAGTAACTAAGTATTTCAGTTGGTTTTATTTTTGTAATTAGTTAGACATCAGTTGCAAATTTCACTTTCAGTTTTTAATTCATGATTTGGAAATAATGGTAAAACAAGAATAGAAACTTTGTTTTCATTTCTTTCTTAGCTTTGCTTCCAAGTCTTTCTTAGTTATGTTTTCATTTCTTTCTCAAGCTCTATTTTCATTTTTAGATTTTGAGAAATCTTTACGAAAGTTAGATTTAAGTTCTGATAATTCCATTGTAAATCATTAGGAATTGAAAGACCAAAAGCCCCCCAAAACAACATAAACCACAAAAACAACGAAGTCATAAAGGGTTAGCTAGCACAAATAGTGCACTACACTTCATCAGTTTACGATACCTGGATTGATAATTTATGTAGAGAAATTTAGGACACTAAATTGACCAGACAGTTCATCTAGTATTTCCTTCTTCAGTTTAGCTTAGGTGGCAATTGTCACCAAGTCTCTTCCCTGCTTGGCCACCTGTAGTTCCTTCACCATTAGCTCATTCTCAGCTATGAGGAAACGAACACTAGAGCTAGGGGCTTCAGTATACACTCTAGTTGCATTGGCCAAAGCAACTCGGTCTTGGTGCACATCAGTCATGATCACTTGTTCTTCAACTTGCACAGGGATGTTTGGTCCTCTAGAGTCAGCACTCTATCATATTGCCCAACTCTACGTTGAGGTTTGTTGAAGGAGATGTTATGCATCTCTGCTTTCGATTGACCACCAAGGATCTCAGTGTCTCCTTGGTCATCTGAGACTTGCTCATCATCTTGATGCATTGAAGCAAGTGATTTGATCTCTCTTCGGTGAGGCATGAGGTCATCATCATGTTCCAGCTCCTTCTGCTCTATGTCTGCATCCAACTGTTGAAGAACTTCTTCTATCTCATGAGAAAATTCTTGCCCCTGTGAGGGTTCACCCTATTTTCCTGATGCCAGTTGTTCAAAAGAATCAACTAGTTATATAGGCATTGCTTCATCTATCTGCACGTGATGCGCCCCCTGTTGAATCTGCTATTGTTGCACTTCCTTCTCTTGTTGGTGCAACTCTTGTTCTTTCTAGAGTTTCTCCCTCAGCTCATGCAACTCCTTCTCCGCTTCTTCCATTCTCTTCTTATCCCTTTTCCTTCATGCTATTCTCTTGTCACGATGCTGCCTCTTCTATCAAATAACCATAGCTTATTGTTTCACAAGTGGATCTGCTCAAAAATTGCAACTTTGCTTCTCCTCCATGTGGTCGACAATCTTCCTCTTCCCTTTGTCGCACATAGGTATGCTTGGCTCTACTGCCTCTAATGTTGCTGCTACTACTGCTACTGCTACTGTTGGTGTTCTCCATGATGCTGCTTCATGCTACTGTGCTATCCACTCTATGGTGAAATTGACCTGTTCATTGGTTCTGGAAGAATTGTAGCAATACCTCCATGAGTCCTCCTCAGCCCAATGACATGCCCCATGGATCCAATTGAACTGAACTCTCATGTAGTAATCCTTCACAATGCAATGTGGGTCATATGGGTTGAATCTTTGGAGGTCGAACAGGTACTTCTTCATCTATTCAGCTTCAACATCTACTTACTTGATGCTTCAGATCTCATATAACCCAATCCATAATGGAAGAGTGGGACATGGTGCCTTCTTCTTCCACTACAGCCTAACTATCAATCCTGTTGAGATATGATACGCTACTTCCTACATGACAATAACGTCCAAAGCAAACTTTGGCAAAACATGCAGAGGCTTCTCCACATTGAACACTTGCATGAACGTGCCAAATAGTGAGACATACCAATTTGCAATGCCTAACAATTCCTTCATCGCTTCCTTTGACATGCAGGGTGGATCATGTTCGAATATCAACCTGTACACTGGGGTGACAAGATGTTCGAACAACCGTATGATCACTCTTTTGAAAATGCATTCGGAGAATAGCTTGAAATACGTGTTCACAAAAGTCTTCATCGGTGGCCATTCCCACTCTAAGCTTAGGAATTCATGTCGGGCACAAACTACATCTAGAATGTTGGTGGACATGCAAATACCTACATCCATGCCTTCAGGTGACTATCGAGCCTTCGTGACTTGGTCCTTCAGCTGATGAGCCAGTATGTCAGACCAGTTGCATGGTCTTCCTTCTCTGCCAGTTGGTCTAGCACGACCACCCAACTCTCAGGGAAGGTCTCAATGCTTGCTTGGCCACTCAGTCGACATGTGAATATGACCAAGTATTAGTATGCCTTCCTCAATATCTTCGTCTTATAAATCTGATTGGGTGTCATCCTGAAACAAGTTGGCTCCTTTACCCAATCCTTCAAAATGTCTCTGGAGTGGCCTCTGCTATTGGGAAAGCTGAACGGAGGGGTCATGACAGTCATGGGCTTGTCCATCTGATACATCTCATCAAAATCTTGTGCCTAGAAGGTTGTAAAATTCTTCCCACTGACACTACTCAAGGTCATCGCCTCAGGGTCAGTGTGAGAGATGATCCAGTGAATCATGTCCGCGCATGGGAACGTGGAGTATTTGCATGCAATCCGGTACAAGTCAAACTTATGAATGTTCACATACACCTTACAGTCCTCAAGGTCTTCCCCAAAAGTACCTATAAATGTTTCATTCACCTCTTGCCACTTCAGTTTGATGTCCTTGTCTAGATACAACTTCGTATCTTCATAGATCGATAAACCAAAGGACAACTACTTAGCTGCTGCTCCAGCTGCCATACCATCAGTGTCCTGAGATCTTGTTCTCTTGGAAGCCATTGAGATAGATGAACACTTGAAATATCTAGAAACAAGCTACATGCATGGCAAGAAACATGTGAGTGAAAACAAAGAAAATCTGAGGAAGGACACAACACATACCTGGGAGACTAATGAGCAAGATTGTGCAAATTTCACTAGAAGACTGAGTTACTAGCTGCCATAACTGCACAAAAGGTAGTCTAGACTAACTGGGAAAAATGCACAATCCAGTTCAGTAGTTGACTGCTAGCCCAAAAATATATTTGTGCAAATTCTTGGGCCAAGTAGCCACTGTCCTCTAGGAATGCGCAAAACAATCCAAGAGGCCAGTGTCATGCCAGAATGTGCAAATTTGGAGAGGAAGGGAAGCCTGCCTTCCCCAAATTATGCAATGTAGCCTTGGTGAAAGCAAAGCCCGGGCCAAGGTTGGCCCAACTCACCAACGGGAAACCAAAAGCAATTTGATGAAATGCATGGTGACACTAAGTGATAGTAGAAGTGATAAAAACTACATATAAAACATGAATGGGAGATTCATCAAACAGATCAACATGCATGTGGGTGAGGCCATTTGCCAGTTGCGCGAACGATCGTGAAAAACAGTTTCATGCATGTGAAAACAATGAGATAGCGATGAAAAATGAAACAGAGGTAGGACAAGCTATAATACATGTAAACCACAAAAGGTGTTCAAATAAATCAAGAAAACAACACTCATACAAGCGGATACACAAAAAGTGATAGAAATACTGAAAAAGACAAGTTGAGGCCACTTACCCATGAATAGCTGAGTGGGATATGTCGAAGAGTCCTAGATGTGTTGTGGGATGTCAGATCTCCAAGATCAATGTAAATGAATGTGCTCTGATGTGTCGAATAAATAATTTTGGTCTTGTGACGCGCATGCCACAAATCTAGGAAAAAGCGACACTTAGAGGGAAACTTCTAAAACAACTTTGCATGTAACCCCCAGCTGCTAAAAATAGCTCCTTGAATCATGGGATTCCTTTTGCATGTTGTCTCTTGTTATTCTGGGAAGATCAAGTCATGCATGCATGTAAGTCAAGTTTCCTCGATCCTGGGTGGGACTGGTCAACGAGACTGCCCATGCATGCCAGTGCTCAACTGCTTGGGAAAAATGCACATTCCTGACTGTGAGCTGGGAAGACTGCCCAAGGGGATTACACAATTTCTGGGTAAAGCAACTAACTGTTGCCCATATTTGTGCAAATATTCGTTTGAATAGCTTGTTGCTGGGAAAATTTGCACAAATCCTGCTGGGAGGGTTGGCTGGCAGGATTTCGCAATCCTAGAGCTCAGTAGGCTATCAGAGAGGATTATGCAATTCCTAGAGGGAGGGCAACCAATGTGCAATTTTCAAGGGAAAGCTTCTCATCCTACAATTGGACCAAGTCTGGGTGAGCAACCTATGAGGGTAATGGATCGACTGTGATCGATAGGCTACCTTTGTGCAAGGAAAACACTGAAGCTTGAGTACTTGATGAAGAAAGACAAAGTGTTGTGTAAGGTTGGTAGGGAGGCTCTGAAATAGGCTAAGGAAAAATTTTGGAGGGTGGTTGTAGCTGCTACAACACTTGGCAACACACTAGTAGAACTCCATCTCTTTGCATAGACCTTGTTCGTGGAAAACGAGTCTAACACCTCCGAAAGTATTGTCCAATTCTTAGTGCATATTGGCTTCACACTAGCTTGTTGTAAGGTGTAGTATCTTCCGGACTCTTGGTCGATTGACACACATTCCAAGCTAGGGAAACACAATTGTTTCAATTGGGGTTGAGGGGTATATAGGTGCACAAGCAGTATAGTCGTTAGAGTCTTAGTTTCATCTCTGGTGTTGCTCCACTGCCAAAAATCCTGGATAGTACCCCGGTAGAGTCACATAGTAACACAAGCATGGATCTACTACCAGCAAGCCTGGTTAGTACCCCGACAGAGTTACTTGCATCACCACCCTACACAGGAAGCATTTCTCTTCTTTCGCCTTATTCATTTTTCATTTTTCATTTTTTGACTTTTCATTTTTTCATTTTCACTGTGCATAACACTTATTCATTTCAGAGGCGGAAAAGGGGTCCCAACTTATTGAGAGCAGAAGAGGTTGTTCTAGCAGAGAAGTATTTTATTGTATCTCTGATGTGTTTGTTAAGGTTTTCCCCCTCACCTTACTCTACTTGGTTGATCTAACAAGGGTTAACCCAAAACAATCGACTAGAGGGGGTGACACTAGTTAGCGTGCAAGAATTGTGTTTTCACCAAGGTTCACTTCGAACAGTACATATTTTCCTTCAACGTATCATGGACAAAAAGTAACAAGCTCATCATATAGAGTAAAGATGATAGATAACCAAGTATTCATAGTTTTACAAGCTCTCTTGTACTTTACCTATCTCATTCCATGAGTCACACATGGTTTCATACAAAACTAACCTAAGAACAAAACAAGCGAATGAACTAGCAATCAACAAACCAAAGCAAGAGCAGAAGAAAAAATGAAAGAAAATTAAGTAAACAAAAAAGAAAGCAAACAAACAAGCAAACAAAGCATGCGAGAAAACAAGCATGCAAGCAAACAACCAAAAACAAACACTGCTCCTATTCCCACACTAGTGGTGCATGGGTCTAATCATGTGAAGTGATACTTCCAATGCAGCCACCGACGCATTGGTAGACCCATGTGGGTGAAGGCTTGGTCCACAAGTAACCCAGTCATTTGGACTAGCATACAAGAAAGATTAACAGTGAAGACAGCCAAACTTCATGTCTCAAAATGCCCATGGGACATAAGTGAGTGCATGTGCATGATGGATAGACCGTGGACTTATCATGGTGCTATGTGACACTACGTGCAACTTTGAAGCAAATGCACACTCTTGACTGAGACATGCAAAAAAATGAAAGAAACAAAGATAACTTGTGCCACGAATGAGTGCTTGCAATGTAAGACTCCTCCAATGCATGAGCAATGGGATCGTGCAGTTCGAGTGGAGGAAGTGTGATCTATGTGTAAGATGGATCTTCAATGCATATAGATGAGTGATGAGGAGCCTTGGGTGAATGAACAATTTCATGATCGGAAGTGAGACTGACCCCAAGAGAGTGAGAGCTTCACATAACCATCAACCCAGGCTGAAGTGCCTCGACAGTCTTGGGTGTCTCAACTTCATCATTAGGTGTATCATCATAAATAGGTGGCTTCGAAAGATCAACTGCGATAGATTCATGACCGTGATCACAAATGGAAGAAAATGGATCATGACTGCCATGATCAGAAAAATCAATGAATTCTTCAGAATCCTCATGATCAAATGAATCAAATAGAGGGGTAAATGAAAAGAGAACAAAGTCATCCTCTGAGTTTCTGGAAAAGACAGATGAAGGCTCAAGTGGATTTTCAATGAGTGACTTATCCTCTTCATCGTGAATTATGGACTAACATCTAGTGAGTCCTACGAGTGATCAACAATGGGTGCATCCATGGATGAAGACACACATGAAAAATCATGGATGGAAGGTTCACCAAAGAGGTTAGGAAGGAACGGAGGGGGCTCAGACGGAAGGGAGTCCTCCTTCGCCGAGTGTTGATTCTCAATCTCCCACTCATACTCTTCATGAATGACAATGCATGTTGGTTGTGCAACACCAACTCCATCAATGGGTTGTTCCTTGTTCACAACAAGTGAAGAGTCTGGAATGGACGAACACAAGACAACATCATTCAGAGGAATACCTGAGTGTGAAGATGGAGGTTGAAGAAAAGAATGCATATGGGAACTCGAAGGACTCATAACCAACTCTATGCAGAGATTGAGTGTAGTGATGATGGGATGGTGCGAATGATGAACAGATGTGCGAACATGATCCTCAGCATCACTGGGCGATGGTGGAACTGTTGAATGAGAGGGAGGCAAAAATTTTGTTGAGACAGTGCGTTCTCCCACATGGGATTGTGTAGTTCCATCAACGAAGAAGGTTGATCGAGGCTTGACATCAATATTTTTCTTGGGATGGGCAGATTTCTTAAGGCAGTACTCAAACTGGTCCCAAAGATAAGCGAACTTCATTTGGCTCCTTAGAGCTTGACACTACAACTCATGGAAGTGCTGCCAAAAATCAATAACAGATTCATGTGGAGCCCTCCATTGTTGTAACAATTTTCGGTCAAGATGCTCTGGATCAAAATGATAGAATATGTCTTCAATAAGATCATAGAAGTGCTCACATGAGTGCACGTGTTAGCCAGTAGGCTGAGCACCCAACGAAATGGATATTCATGATGTGTGTATGCAAGCAACAAACCGAGTTGTTCGTTAGTAAACTCATCTTCCTCATAAATCATGGAAAGAAAGTTATGTAAGTCCTCAGGCTAGGCCACTTCGCCTTCACCATCATACGTGTGAGTGGACAAGAGATCAAACAACTTCCCCGAGATGGAGACATCCTCATGATTCGAAAATTACTGTAGGGGAAGAAGAATACAAGACTCCATGAAAGATATGTGGAGGTTCAAAATTGGATGAGAGGACACTGCTTGTCATCAGGCCCTCCTTCTAGCACCAAAAATTTTGATGGTGTTGGACTCGCCAACATGTCAAAGGGATCTCCCCGATAA
>APFE031029628.1:0-30377 GCA_000404065.3 Pinus taeda
ATGAGTCCTCATTTGTGTGACCAAACCAATCACATGTGTGAAGAATGAGTCAATATTGTCTGACTCTTTCATGTTCAGATTCTCAAAATCTCTCCTCAGCAACTGTAGTTTTGCTGTCTTCACTTTCTCCATGCCTTCATAGGCTGTCTTGAGAGTTTTCCATGCTTCTTTGGATGTCTTAGTTGCTGCTATCCTTGGAAACACACTCTTGTCCATTGCTTGATACAAAAATACAAGGGCTTTTGGGTCCTTCTTCCTATTGCTCTTCAATAGGTCTTTTTCTGCCTGAGTTAATCTATTAAACTCATTTTCGTCTGCTGGTTCTTCAAAATCATCGTGAACTATTTCCCATAAATCTTGACAGGCAAATATGGCTTTCATGGTTATTGCCCAATAGTCATAGTTTTTCCCATTGAACTGTGGGAATTGAGGATTAAACAAACCCATACTAGTGCTTGTGCTAGCTATTCCTTGCATTCTTAGCTATGCTTCTAAAAGGATCCAGGTATTTTTCAAATTAGTTTCTTGTGTTACTACTGAAAGAACAGTCAGTATTTTAAATACACAGTCAAAGAGCCTGAACTAGCTCTGATACCATTGTTGGGGAATTTTTCTGGTAAAATCCCAAAAACAACAAAAACTCACACACAGAGACAATGCTCTGTTTTTCTCTCCAGGATCTTTAACACCTTCAAAGAGCCTGAACTAGCTCTGATACCACTGTTGGGGAATTTTTCTGGTAAAATCCCAAAAACAACAAAAACTCACACACAGAGACAATGCTCTGTTTTTCTCTCCAGGATCTTTAACACCTTCAAAGAGCCTGAACTAGCTCTGATACCACTGTTGGGGAATTTTTCTGGTAAAATCCCAAAAACAACAAAAACTCACACACAGAGACAATGCTCTGTTTCTCTCTCCAGGATCTTTAACATAGCGGAAGGTTTAAAAAAAAATTCTGAGCAGACAGTTTTTCCTCACACATAAAAAACACTTTGTATTAATAAAAGATTGATACAAAATTCATCTATTTTTCTCAGAGGGATTCACCAAGAACTTCAAAACAAATTACTCTGTCTCCTTTTGAAAAGATGTACACTGCTCTGTGTAAATTTCTCACTTACATTCACTACTGTGTAAAAACAAAAATTACATACACTGTTGCTCCATGCTCTTCTTCCTTTTCTTCCCACTGCGGTGCCTATTTCTCACTTACATTACATTCTCAAAACAACATCATTACAATCACTTCACACTGTTGTGTGTTTTCTTTTTGCGTTGGCTGCGGCGAGTATTTCCTTTGCACACTCTCTAACTTAACAAAAACAAACACAGGAATATATATATGGTTTTACATGCCATACTCCCGTGAAAATAAAAAAAACAATAAAATTAAACGCTTTTACCAACCTTTACTTGTGCTCATACTCCCGCTCATAGAAAATGGTAGAATTAAAAACTTCACCAGGACTTACCAACCTACAGTAAATTACATTTACTGTTTTACTGACAAAACTGGCGGTAAAGAAACTTTTACTTCACGTCAAATTTATTTGCTGCAGGCATGTACTTCAATAGTTGACTTCAATTGGATCGCATCGCACAATCACAATTTTCGGGAGGAAAAATGGAACATCATTAAATTGGTGCGATCTGCGCGATTTGTGATCAGATTGCATCGCACCATCGCTTTGTGATCGGATTGCATCGCACCATCGCAATCGCAGAAATCAAGTGAACAAAACGGAAGCTCCAAACATATACGTGATTTGCGATCTGCTATCTCATCGCATCGCAAAGTAAGAACTGCAGTTGAAATTACAATTTCCATTACATGAAACATATAATAAATTAATTTTTCGTCAACTAGTGAAGAAACTTTATAAATACCCAAACAGACTTTGATAGCATGCTCCGCATCCTTTCCCGTCTTTGAATAGGGCCGGACTTCCTGCAGCGATTTTTGCTTGGAAAGGGTTCTGATTCACCAGGCTGCCATATCCGCATGCACCACCTATTACAACGGATTAATTTAACTTCTCCACTCGCACATTCATATCCTGAAATGATTCTCAAAGCTCACGAGATAAATAATATAAATAAGACAAAGAATCTTAACGTGTTTGATTATGCTGGGACGGTGAGGGTTAGTAGATTGCTAAATACTAGAAATATATTAATTATCAAAATTAAAAATTTAGAATAAATAATTATCGGCCTAGTTAAAGAACTTAGCGCTTCCCCTACCCTCGCTTCCGTCACCATTTGGACTGCCATACCATGTAGCAGTGGCTGGCTGCCAATCACCTCCTCCTTCTGCTAACTTATGTTGATTGACATTCACACAAAGAGCGATTTCACAGCATATTAGCATTACGCAAGCTACCTCATAAGCCAAGCAGAGCGTCATCTTCCTCATTTTTGAGACGAAGGTAGAAAGCATGGACGCTCAAAGCCTCTACTGCAATGCACGTAAAGAAATTGGGAGAATAGCGCGTATTTATAAGAGCTTCAAAACTGTAGCGATTTCGTCTGTGCAAGATTCTCAGTGTAAATCAACTGTCAACTAATTTGTTTTTGCCGCTGCATATTCTTTTATTAAAATCAACCCCGTTCTGCAGCAGGCCCACCCGTCCTTTTAAATTTAGAGAACCCTATGATGGATACGGATGCGATGGCGGCTAATTTGACAAAAACAGAAAAAAGAGATCGTTATATTCGTTGGCTGTTGTCAAATGAACTGAGCGATGCAATTATCCTGAGTATCCGAAAGTCAAAAGATCAGCTGAGAGATTCGGGAGATTTGAGCGCTAATTGTAATTGTTGAACTTAAAGCGTGAGAGGAGGCGATAATAAGGGAGACGATGGTTGAATTTCAGGCTACGAGAAAGGACTGTAGAGGAACAAATGAGAAGATGTTCATAATTTGTATAGGACAAGGCATATGGGTAAGTTGTTTCAGTGTTAGCTTCTATGTATTTTGGCCATGACTGAAGTGTTACCAGAGTGAGGTAGATTCAACACAGATGACAACTTGTTTGTCATGCATTGAAAATAGCATATAGAGAGATTTTCCAAAGATGGCACCATCGACTGATATTTACTCAAAAATCGTGAAGAGTTCAACGCACTATCACAAAACCAATTTCTTTTTATTTCATACGATGTTAAAATTGATTGCAGGACATCACTTGAATTCCAAAATTGGATCGCTTTCTTCCGTACCAGACGAATATGCGAAAAGAAAAATGAATTTGTTTGCCAAAATTCATTGTTTCACACAATATTGTCAAAAGCAATTGAAGGACATCACATGCGTTCCAAAATTAGATCCCTCTCCTACGATACCGCAAGTTATGTGAAATGAAAATGAAATGTGTTTGCTAAATTGCGGTTATAACACAGGGACAATGCAAACAGTGGATGTTGAATCTCATTGGCAACTAGATCAGAATTCAGGTTCTTGCACCTTGCTGGGCAACGGAAAGTGATCGGCCGCTTTTGTTATGCAAACCGGTAACCTAGAACAAAACCGATATGATTGTGTAGGAATTTTCAGAAGTTAAATAGATTTGACTCACGTCTAACGGATCATTGATACAATGGACGAGTATTCTCTCTTTGATCCACGCAAAATTAAAGTAAAAAAAGTCTAACGGCCTATAATATTTAAATTATGAATATAAAATTGTGTATTTAATTTCTCTTCCATATCATGTAGCTTTAAGAATCTAGTCCATGGTTGTAGTTGTATAATCCTGTTTGGTGTAGCTTTAAGAATCTAGTCCATGTTCTAGTATTTCAAAACACGTGTACACAAATAACGTCCCTCTCCAACGTATTTGACAGATAGAAAGAGATTATAAGTGGCAATAAGATCCAATCAGTTGAATACCCAAACATACAGGGAAATAATAACAATTTACAAATATTAAAGGGAAAAAAATTATAAATCTCTATTGGTGTTAAGTCCTCTTTGGGAATAGGTTCAAAGGTTTTGGAATTGGTCGAACATAAATAATAGATAAATTCCAAAGATTACATATTGTAATGGATCATGAATGATCTAATTAAAATTCTAAAGTCCTAAAATATTCTAGTTATGTAGTTATTAGAATAATTATTTATGTTGCTCTTTACAAGCGGTTAAGGAATGACTATGAATAAAAATGGTTACTTTGTCATGGTTAAAAAGAAATCTTAATAACAATGATTTTAGTACGTTCAAAGTGATAAATAACAATATCAGAATTAATGGTAAGCCAGAGTAATTTATAGGTTTAAACAAAACTTTATAGATGAATGCTTTAAATCATGGAGAGTAAAAATTAAGAGTGATGGAATGCTTTAAATCATGAGTGATTAAATAAAAATAAAAATAAAAATGATTTTTTTTTTAATATGTGGCTATTTTGATTGAAGTAGATTATTTGTTTTTGGAAATAAATTTATTTTTCATGTCCTAGTATTTACTCTAGTTAAATTTTATATTCATAAATTATAATATTTAAATCATTTAAAAAAAAACAATATGAAAAAGCTTAGCCATAAATTAAGATTATACAAGACATTTATGAGAAATTAGTATTATGACAAAATTAGTATGGAGTGTGTTATGTATCTTTATAACATCATATTATCAAATTTGGAGAAAAACATTACTCTTACAGTTATAAATATATAGAATTTATGATGTTAAATTTAAGTTTTAAACGTGTCTTAAATAATAATATTAAATAATAACATTTTTAATATTTAAATGGGGGTAATAAGATATTTAAAAGTAATAATTTTTCAATTTATTTATAACTATTTTAGATAATTAAATAAAAGTAATTATTAATTAATTTGCAAATTTTTTTCACATATCCATTTTATAAACATTTTAAATTATTGATAAATGTAATTATAAATTATTTACAAATTTGTTTGAATAAATCTCTTTCACATATATTTATAGAGTTAAAAAATATGTTATTGAGCCTAGATGCTCATTGAGTAGAGAGACTCATTCTACAGCCTAGTGTGAAGGCAATGTGTATGTATTTCCGTGCTCAAATTGGAGTTGACACGTGTCCCTCTTAAAATAAAAATGAAATATTCTTTAGATAGAAAAGAAGTTGATACATGTCCCTCTTAAAATAAAAATGAAATATTCTATAAATAGAATAGCAATGTTGGTTATAATAAAAAAGAACATATGCATGTTTAATTAGTGGTCCATATGAACTAATATAATTTCATGTAAAGTAATTAAAAGGAAAAAAAAATGTGACTAACCTTGATTTTTGCACTCTAAAATGAGTTTGTACTTGATGAAATTAATCCCTCTGGGTTCATGTTAGATCTGTGGTAAAGATGGATATATGTTGGTTCTACAACAAAGAGTGAAGGGGATGTGTAAGTATGTTTGTGCTCAATTTGGAGATGACATGTGTTCCTCTTAAAATAAAAATAAAATATTCTCTAAATAGAAAAGTAGTGTATGCTATAACCTTAGATCAACCTACATTAAACTATTTTTTTTTAATTAAAATATTTTTAATATACATCACATTAAAATATTTTCTTTTAATATTTTTTCCTATATATAAATATATATGAAGTTTTACCATTGACCATTTTGGGTTCCACATTTTGACAACCCATGGTATTTGAAACTTCATATATATCTATATATAGAAAAAAATGTTAAAACAAAATATTTAATGTTGTATATAATAAAATATTCAATGTGAGTTAAAATAAAATATTTTAATATGAATTAACATTGAAGTATAATCTCCCGGATCCGGGTGATCCTCTTGCCATAAATGGCATTCATGCAGCATCACCTCCCCGTGTACTGCCACCTGCTCCGCAGCGTGGAGCCCCAGGCCTCGACTGGAGGAGGGAGGAATGTTTTTATGGCCAACGGCCGGAGCAGGACGGCGCCATTAATGAAGGCCGAAGCCCAACGCAGCCTGTTGATTGTTATTTACATGGAGGGTCCCGATGATTTTACCATTCCGTCGGTTCAGGATTATGGTGTTCAGTTCGTTTTGAGCACTGAATGCGAAGGTGAGAGGGCGTCTAGCCTGAGAGGGGAAATTCGAGCTGGTTCTGGCTCGAATTTGCAGCGCTTCCACTCTACCTGCGTGCTGCGCACTGGAAACCCTTCGGTGGCCTGGGGTAAGTGGTTTATTCGTTGTCACATAAGTTACATCTGCTCTGTCTCTCGGTTTTGTGCTTCTACTGTGCTTTGCTCTGCTTTTCGGTTCAGTTCTGTGCCCTAGGTTCATTTGAGGCATAATTCTGGGTTTAATACTGGTTCTATTGATTTTTCGGTGACTGTCAGCATTATGAAGTGACCAGGGAAACACACCCGCTCGGGTGAACGACCTGGCAGCAGCAAGCGTCCCTCCGCTCGCCCTCAGCCCACTCCGCTGCTCACAACCATTAATCTCACTTCCTCCCCTGAGGATCCTCCTCCCAGCAATCCCACTAGCCATCCGATTCCAAACAGTCCCTTTCAGTCCACTCATTTTAAATTCCAAAGTAATCTGAACCGCCCTCTGATTTCAGCCCAGATTACCATCCTCATGTCTGAAGAAGTTAACCAGGTACCCCCTATTTCTTGCATTAACCCCAATTCCTCTCACAGTAGTGAGCGCTCCTCTGCCAAGAATGCCATGGATGTTAAAAGGGAGGCTGAGCCAGTTATCCAAGTCGATTCGCCACCCTTAATCCCTCCCTTGGTTGACTGTGTGAATTTGGTAATGGACCCCGACGCTAGTACCACCGACAAGATGCAGGAGGGAAACGTGTTGGGTGACAAAGAAGTGCTCAGCCAGGACGATGCGTGTCTGCAGGCCAAGGAGACACAGGGGGACGAGGAAAAATGAACAAGTGGTACTTTGGGTCGCTCTTTTTGGCTCTCTGGTGGATGCTCCGGAAGCAATGCCCAGTTTTGGGTTTCTCCTCGCCGCGGCGTATGTTTGGTTCTTGGTCCCGGGATCTCAGCTATGTTTTTATGCTTATCTTCTGTTCTATCTCTCTCGGCATGTTTGTAAAGCCAACAGAATTGGCTGTATGTTTTTTGAGATTCCCCGGTTTCTACAGTAATGGGGAAGTTTTGTAATGTACTAGGCTTGCGGGCTCCTGCCCCTGCAGCCGCCACCTCATGTAAAATTATTTTGTTTACCAGTTAATAGAAGTAGCTGTTACCGAGAAAAAAAAACATTGAAGTATAATTAAAATTGTATTAATAAAAAAAGTCATTTTATTATGAGCTAATAGAATGACTCAATGTACATACACATATAACTATTGGAAAAAATAATTTTATGGTTAAAATGTTTGAAGTGGTGTTGATATTTTACAATTTAATCTTTTAGTAGGAATATGTTTTTTCTGTCGAAATCAAAAAAAGATTTATTAGACTTACAAGTTTATCTAATCTCTATAACATTAAAGCATACAATTTAAACAATGAAAAATTACACGTTTTTTTTTGCATTATAAAGTAAGTTTGCACCTGAATAAATTTGATCCTTCTTTGCTCATGTTAATTTAATGTACAGTCAAGTATTATATTATTATTATTATTATCATCCAATTTTAAGGTCACTCTTTTTATCTCATTGAGCCAAGAGGCTCATTATACACTCAAGTATTATTATTATTAAGGTCACGAACAAGGTAGACACCAAATTTGTGTATGAGTGCTAAGTCTTTGAAGGCATACATACTCTATCCCCTCTAGTTTTGAACATGTGACTTCTTAGGAGGAAACACATGCTCTTAAGCATTAGGCCCATTCAAAATGTTCGGATGTGTAATTTTGTGCTTGCTCATGAAATATTGTCTAAATAGAAAAGCAATATCTCATATAATAAAAAATAAAAATCAATATCTCAGAATGGAGACTTCAGCAATTCATAATTAAAAATAGATATACAATATCTGTTTTGTAATTATGATTAAATTATAATAAAATATTTTAATATAAATTATAATTGGCAAATACTTAAAACATTCCGCGCCTCTAAAACACCTAAAATTTTGAAGTTTAATAACTATAAATTAGATTTATAAAAATTCTTGTCAAATTTTCTCTAAATATTACTAAAATTTCCATAACTTTTAGAACAATTCCTCTACCTGTAAGAGTTTTATATTCGTTGATAAAGAACCCCTCCCCAGTGAAAAAGACTAATGTACTGAAAGTCAAAAAATAACAAAAAAGTATCCTTTCGAAATAACATAAAAAAGGGTCAGAAGATAAACAGGAGATCAAGGATACTTGGATGGTGATCGTTGAAATTCAGGGCACGAGTAAGGGATGGAGACGGGGAAACTAAAATTTGTATCGGCAGCGCACATGGCTACGTTATTTCATTGTCTATCTTATCTCATAATTTCTATACTTTTCGGCTAAAAATCAACTATATCCGGAGGATAGCAACGTGTTTGTCTATATCATGAAAATGGCGTAGACAGATTTTCCAACTATGACACTCAAAGGTTCAAGCACTCACGTGTGCTCGAGACGATAGAAAGTGAGAAGCGCGGTAGCTAGCTCGATTATGCATAGTTTGTAGGGGTTTAGTTTATGTTTTTTTTTTTTTTTAATAATGAATTTTGAATTACCAATGTGGTTTATTTTAAGATAATGTGAAAAAATGAATGGATTTTTAAAATAAATAGCATAGATGAAAATTAGATTCGTAAATTAATTAATATGATAGTTAAATTATTATTATTAATTTTAAAAATAAAAATTGTTAAAATATTTATTAAATATTGTAAATTTAATTAAAAAATAACTATGGAATAAATATATTATATATAATTAATTTTAATATGTGAGAAAAATTTCTTAAATTAAATTAAAATATAGTTTATAAAGATTAATTAATTTATGAAGTATTTGTTCAAGATCAAGTTGATTTCCATTAATATTATATTATATATAATCCCCCCCCAGATTTTTATAATATTATAGTTATAGGTTAAGAACTAGTTTCAAAAATCTATTATTACTTATCATAATTCATTTCAATTATTTATATTAGATATATAAATCCCCTTAGAATTTTAATAATATTAATAGTTTATAGATTAAGCACTAGTTTCAAAAAATATAATTATTAACTTATCATAATTTAAATTGACAATAAAAAAAAATTAATATTATTATTTTAAATGTAGGAAAGTTTCAGGGTATAATATCCTTTTATTTTAATATTAAATAAATAATAATAAAGGTTCTAGGGTTAAGAAAGGGTTCTTAAAATCTTATATATTTATTAATTTAAAAGTTTTTTATAAAATAGGAAAAGATGTATGGTTAAGAAAGGTTACAAAATAATTTTTAATTTATATAGATGCTACAAAATAATATTCAATTTTTTTTATTTATAAAAAGGATGATAGGAGATTAATTACTATGATAAACGAATGAAGATATAGAAGAATCCTAATTAGGATTAAAGTTAGAAGGGTGCTCATGAATGGTAAAAATAGAAGAAAATAATAATATTATAAATAAATAAATTAAATTAAATTAGGAAAGAAAAAAGGAAAGAGAGAAAGGGGGTGGAATCATGAAGAGAGCAATTTCTAATCATCATCCCTATTAAGATTTTTGGCATGCCTTTCAATCTCAATAGCTTCTCTAAGCTTCCGATGGTGGAAGCTTAGATCCTAATGATATGATTAATCTGAAATACATTTACCTATATTATGGATTACAAAAGTCTTAGATCTAACACTCTTACATACATATATTTAACTAACTTGATCATGCATAGATTGAAGCAGTTTAATCCATGTATTTTTATAAAATTCTCTTACATTTATTTATTGATGGTAAGTTCACAATAGTAAAGTTGTTGAAATAAGTGGATAAGAATCATTTTTCACTTTTTAATGTTACTATTTTTTCTTATGGAAGGTGGAGAATGATATCAATCTATTTATTTTGACCACTTTATTAATTTTGTTGTGTTGATTGACAACCTAGGTGTATGGGGAGGATTACTATTCCATAGTTGACTATGGCTAGATATACTAAATTTATGGTTGAGGATGGTTTAATACAATCCACATATAATTCACTATAGATGACCTTAGTTGTCCAAATCTAACTATAGTAGACTATGACAGCTTATGATTGATTATGGTTCACCATGGTTGTTCATGTTTGATCATGGTTGACAATGGTCAGCTATGGTTAATCATAGTCGACCATTGTGATCATAATTGATTAATGTTCGCTTTTATCGACTATGGATTTACCTAGCAAAAATAGGTTAATATAGTAAACCTAACAAACTTAGGTCAATCTAGTAAACCTATGTGAGCTTAGTAAACATAAGTTAACCTAGGTCAAGATCAACCATGTAGACCTAGGTGAACATAGTAAATCTAGTAAACATAGGTCAACTTAGTAGTAAACCTAATAAACCTAGATCAACCTAGTCAACCAAGTAAATCTAGTAAGCCTAGTCAACCTAGTAAGCCTAAGAAACCTCTCAAACCTAATAAACCTAGGTAAACCTAGGAAGCCTAGGTCAACCTAATAAAGGTAGTAATCCTAGGTCAACCTAACAAACCTAATAAATCTAGGTCAATCTAGTAAATCTAGTAAACCTAGTACACTTAGGTTAACTTAGTAAACCTGTGTGAAACTAGTCAACCTAATCAACCCCACAAACCTAGGTCAACCTAGTAAACCTTGGTCAATCAAATAAACCTAGTGAATGTAGGTCAACTTAGTAAACCTATTAAACATAGGTCAACCTAGTAAACATAGGACAACCTAGTAAACCTAAGTCAACCTACTAAGATTAGGTGAATATGGCGAATCAAGTAAACTGTGTTAACCTAGTAAACCTACACACACTTAGTAAACCTAGTAAATCTAATAAACCTATGTCAGCCTAGTCAAAGTAGGTCAACCTAATAAGCCCAACTCAACCTCTTAAACCTAATAAACCTAGCTTAACTTGGTAAACCTAATACACTTAGGTCAACCTAAAAAATCTAAGTCAACTTTGTAAACCTAGGCCAACCAAGTAAATGTAGGTCAATCTAGGAAATCAAAGTCATCCTAGTAAATAGTAAATCTTTGTCAACCTAGTAAATTTGGTGAACCTTGTAAACCTACATAAACCTAATAAACCTAGTAAACCTAGATCAACCTAGAAAACCTAGTAAATCTAGTAAACCTAGTTTAGCCTAGTAAATCTAATAAATCTAAGTAAGCCTATTAAACCAATGTCAAACTAGTCAAGCTAGTAAGCCTAGGTCAACCTAGTAAATCTAGTAAACCTATGTCAACCAAGTAAATCTAAGTCAACTTAGTAAAACTAGTAGATCTAGTAAAGCTTGGTTTACCTTGTGACATTGTTTATTGTTCATCACATCGTGACATCGTTGGTTTTTCATCACATTGTGGCATTTCTTGTAACATTGGAAACAATATTCAAGTTAATGCATATGGTGGCTATGGCACCCACGTTGACTATAATTGACTTGGATACTCTTGTTGATTTGTGTTGATAATGTTAGCCATAATCTACCATTGGTAACATGTGTTAATTTGTAAATTGATGTGTTATCAATGTGTTAATGTGTTATTAATGTATAGATGAATGTGTTAATAATACATTTATGAGGGTAGTTTGGTTGTGAATTTCTATTATGTTATTCTTTCATAATATTTTCATGAATTGTTTTCCTAAAGTGTTTACCCTTTTATTGCGGTCGTATTGCTTCCTTGAGGTATATTTTTATTAGGATTTTATTGTGTGTATTTTCTTGATGACCATAGACTATTCAGGTGTATCTATATTTTGTCTCACAATTTTATTCTTTTTGGAGATATTATTATGTAGTTTGTTGAGATTATTAAGTTAAAACTTAAGATGTTTCCTTGACCTTATGTTGCAGTAGTTCCATTCCTTTCCTTTCAGTAATATTCCTGAGATTGTGTATTTTATAAAAGCTAAGTTCATCTTTGAGGTTGTTTTCATGTAATTCTCTAATGTTTTTTTGGTAGACATAAGTTTTTATATTGCTTTGCAAATGGATAATTTTCTCAACATTTTGGGGTTTACATATTTTTTGATGAATTAGATTTTAAAGCTTTTGGATGTAGATATATTTATAATTTCTGGGATATTTTTGTTATATTACATGTTTTTTCTTCCTATAATTTTCTTTTTTGTTAATCAAATCACCATAACAATTTGATTAAGTGTGGTTTGCTAGTGGTCGATTTAGCATAAGGGTTACAACTATTTCTGTCAAGTCACAATTATTAGGATTCAACTTTATTTTTAGATATCAATTCTTCTTATTATTTTAGTAGTTTTCTTACAATTTGTAGAAAATACATATGATAGTGATTTATCTGTGGGTGTCAAGCATTTCCCGGTTTTTGAAACCTAATTTTATGTCTTTGACGAAAAAAATGTCATTGTTAGTAGATCTCCACCTGAAACCAATTCTTTTAGTATCATAAAGAAAAGCACCCTTGTCATTGATTGAAAGACAAATCGCTCATTCCGCAAGAAGGGTCTAAGAAAGGTAAATGATCAGTAGATTGGCATAACCATTCCTCAGAGTAAATGATTTATGTGCTATTTTATGGGTTCCTATGAAAAACAAATTTTATTCCCACTTTGTAGCTGGCCTACACTAGAACCATCTTCTCTAACCCTTGCTGAAATGAAAGAGGTGTTTATAATTGATTCTCTTGATTACTAACTATGAAGTTTTGGAGCCACACGCAATACCTATCCTCAAAGATAAATTGGATGAAAACCCAATTAAAGTCTTAGTTGTAATATCTTCAGTTGTAACAACTTTTGAAGTTGTTTCTTCTTTAATCGTAACAACTCCTGAAGTTGCTT
Organism: Pinus taeda; assembly: GCA_000404065.3. Classification (NCBI taxonomy): domain Eukaryota; kingdom Viridiplantae; phylum Streptophyta; class Pinopsida; order Pinales; family Pinaceae; genus Pinus; species Pinus taeda. The sequence goes on from APFE031029628.1 coordinate 12,903, forward strand.
CATCTCCTGCTCGAGTTGAAGAACCTTTAGGGAAAGCTCCCAAGCACACTTATACCTCCGTTCTACGTGTGGGAATTAATATTAAATTTTTCTTATTATTGAAGTTCCATTTGTTCTATTGTAATTAAATTTTTTGATTACGATCAACTTGTAGTGTTTTAGATATTCTAACTTCTCAACATTCCTAATGTGTGAAATTGTTTTAATTCAAAGCTTCGGGTTACTAAGGGAACTTCTACCACTACACAGTCTTAAGAAGCACCTACAAATATGGTTTTTGTTGTAATTTTAGAATGGAAACCTACACCACAAACCACACAAGAACAACCACCTCAATTTCTCTTAGGTTCGACAATATTTGACGAAGTGCATTCCAATGGGTGATATTATCGGCTCTAAAAATCAAGGGTTGTCATTTTTATTTTTATTTCTACATAACTTACACTTAGGTTAAGAAATATTTGTTATTTTTAATCTTCCCTATATAAATGTAAAGCCATTAAATGTTCTACTCATGTTCTGTTGAACCATTGTTTCTTTTTCCATTCCTTTGGTGATGGAAGATCGATATACACAATTATTATCTCTTCTACTCTCACCTCTTCTAAATTATAAATATAGTTTACAAAATTTGGGAAAATTATACCTAGAGGGGTCATCGTGGTTAACAAGAATGTGGGGACTGACATTGTCTCTCTATTTGCTTATTTTTAAAGTTTTGTATGGTGACTTGTCTAGTAGTATAATTTCCTTAATTCTCTATGATTTTTCATCCATATGAGTTGAGCTAGATTATGTTTGATTGTACTTTGGCAAGAAACAAGAGTTTGTTATACCTTTATTGATTTTGAAGACTCAAGTTCTATTCAAAATTCCACAACAATATGTATATATTTAGGTTTTAATATTATTTGATTCTTATTTATATCTTTATGCGTATACATTTATCTTCTAATATTATTTGTTTCTTATTTTCCTCTATGGGAATTTGATTATTATATGCAATTTTTTCTATGACAACAAGAAAGTTTCCCTAATTCCCTTTGGAAATAAGCATATATAAATAGAGTAAAAAAGTAGTAGTCGTGATAGTTCAAAAAGTAATGATTATATGTTTTTGTTCTAATTTCCTTTTGATTCCAAGAATTGGAAAAATATTGGTAAATTTTTTATTTGTTATTTTTTGAGCACGAAGAGATGGTAGCGGAAAGCGATTTTAGAAAGAAAAGGTAGAGTACAAGGAGGGTATGGTACAAGTGGCTATGGAAGAGGAAGTGGACAAGATTTTTGAAGAGAGTATGCTAACAAAGTAAGTGGGGAGATGGTAATCAAGATAGTTTTCACAACGCTTTAGCATATAGTTTCTCTAGGCAACCTAAACGAGGTGGTGGGCATTGAATTTCCAAATCAATGCTGATTGGAAAACTTCATACACATACATGTTTGGAGTAGTTTCCTTTTCTCTTTTACAACTTTTGAGCATATTAGATTATACCAAGACAAGTTGTTTTTTCCCGTATGTTGCTTCTTGTGGTTGAATTTTATCTATCTCATCATAACTATTCATATTTGGTACTTTCCACATGCTAGTCTTGCTAATTATGAAACAATGAACATATATGTTGAATATTTGGAGCTTGATGATGGAAATAAAGTAGATTCCATCATGCACGATTACATGAAACCATAGTTATGCATTTTGACCACTAAAAAAGACCTCTAAGAACATTTCTAGATATGAAAAATGAATTCTAGTGTTTTTTCCGCATCAACATCTTTAGCTCGAGCTTAAGAGTTTTGTTCAAATTTGGTACAAAACAAAGCACTTATGTTCTCACCGATATGTTAAGTTATGGTATCATAATGGTCATATAATAAAGTTACATTGTACTTCAGTCTAATAATAAAGTATCTCCAGTCCATATGATCCGACCTATGTACACATGCAGACACTTGATGCATTCCTTTAGGGATCCCCTTGCTCAGTTTTAGGTAGGGTCCCACAAAATTTAGATTTAAATAGGCTACCACATTCGACAGTGAAACAATATTTCATGTTATCCCACTTCACAAGTCGGAGATGGATGAACATATCATTTTTCATTGGCGCATCCAGTATGAGAATAAGGAAAAATACTACTTGTTTTCAAACCTAGAGACACAGGGGTTTCACCTAATGAACCTATGTTACATTATGTGTGTTTGTGACATATTAAACAATATCCATAATTTGACAACATATTGGAAAATACCTCTAAAAATCACACTATTTAACCCCCTACAAATATGAACCCAATATACCTTCCCAACTTAAAAAGCCCCTACTTTCTGTAGATGTTATAGGTATCCATTTTTTATTAACATATTTTATACCCATTTATATTTTTTTATTAATTGTGAGCTCCATTTTTATACCTGCCAATGTAAAAACCCCCATTTTTTATACATGTCATTTTTCCTCAATATATATCCCCCAATATGAACACACGTGGTATGGTATTTCTCCCCAAGTGAAGCCGTCGTACCCATAGATCTCCCTTTCAACATTTATTTTGCTAACCCAACTATAGATGTCTTGACCTTAAGGTGACCCATCAACTATGAGGTCAAGGGAAAATACTACTGCATGTTTTAGGACCTAGAGATGTCACTTTCCATTTTTTTGTTAACCCAACCAGAGATGTATTTCCCTCTTCATGAATGAACTATTTAGACAAAAATATCACTCTACTCATTTATTCCTATTGAATTGGAGTTGTTGGATGCTCTTGACCTATCAAAGAGTTTGTAGATGCATAATTTTCTATGCAATCTATAGGTTGTAGGTATGTACTATGTGTTCTCTATGCATTGGGGGTTCCTTTGTGCCATTGGGGTCTATTGTATCTTTTGCAGCATTTGGGTTAGTATCCACCACAAGAAGTCTAAAAATCCTAGAAACCTAGTAACCTATCAAATGAAGTGCAGACAAACATCAAGGCTACAATAAAAGTTACCTTACAACATACAATAATTCTTTAATCAAAATGGAAGCCAACTCTCTTGCATAAAAGAGTTTGGAAGTCATGCAACAATAGGGATGATTGATCATGTGTCATGAGGCGGGTCATCCTAATCTTTGGGGTTGGTGTCTAACTTTCAACATTCTACTTAGGGTCTGTGTTGATAGCTCCCCTCCCATTGTTGCCTTGGTTAGGCTCAAGAGGCTTCCCAACCTATAAGATAGCCAATGTTAGCACCATGAATCTTTTATTCTGTTGAACAAGAAAATGAGGCTAGCTATTTCACTTCTTTGCACTCTTGGGAAACATGGTGCTTCAGATGAATTTCATATTTGTGGGAGTGGAAAAGCAAGCAGGGGGTCTAGATATTGATTTCCTTCTCATGGTGCTAAGAACATCACCCTAGAACATAAGTAGTCGGTTTCGTGCAAAATCTCCATTTTGACCTATAAACTAAAAGTAAGTTTGCACATGTCATAACACCACTATACTATGTAAGCCTTCCATTAATATGAATGTTCAAAAATACATATATATATTTCTTTATTTCCAGGTGAAGAGGAGGACTTATATTGTAATTAACTCACGAGGTTGAATTGGGAAATTCAAAAAATCATAATGGTTGTTGAATCATTTCCATTTTTGCACAAATCAAGCACTTGGGTTGTGCTAAACCTAAGTATTTGAGCTTCTAGCCCAAGACTGTGTCACACAAGGCCAAAGACTAGACAAAAAGATCCATAATGGGCTCAATGAAAGGCTTCCATATTTTTTTGTCTAAAATTCCATGCCTATGTTTGGATTTAAGCCACAAAATCTTGTCAAGTTTAACATCAAAGATAGGTTAGAAAAGATCCATCTATATCCTCATTAATGGCCTTATGTTTCTTGAAATCTTTGGAGTGGTTCCAAAGTAATTCTTCCCTGGCCCTTATGTAGGCAACAAAAATTCCAATTGACTCTATGGAACTCTTTACTTCCTTCTGAATTGACCCGTAAGAATTTCCAACCTTTAGTAAGAATTTCAAGAAGGGGCACATGGTTAGAAGAATGGTAGCCATGGTTCAAAATAAACTTTTTATTGCATACATGGAATTACACAACAAAGGGAAATTGGCTTTGTGATCCATTTGTCAATTTTTTTCTCAATTCTTTGAATGATCACAAGCTGGATTTCTTAAATTGGTGGAGGCTTGGAAAGAAAAGAGGATCCTAATAAATTTGAAAGGATGCATTCAAGTTCATACTTATACCATAATCAAGTTTGGAATATTATTCTGGTTGTATTTATAACACTTGCTTGTTTTCCTTTGTATTGTAAAGTCCAAGGCTTCACAAAAAAATTAGATACACTCCACTGTCTTTTACATTATTATTTTTTTGTTAATGGTGGTTAGAAAGAATGATCTGTAAAGTTCCCATGGAGTAATTGCTTGGATTCATCTTTTAGAAGAGGGGTGCTTTAATCAATCCTCAGGACATTTAGTTGCAATAGTTATTACATAAAGGGTTGGGGATAAGGGACAAGCTTGTCTAATAGTTATGAAGAGTCAATATCTTCATATTTGGTATGATTGATGGATGAGGATGCCTAGGCCTTTGCAAATAAAATTTCAACTGCATTTTTTAAAAATTGACCAAAGCTTAGAGGCTTGCAAATGCAAGGATGAAAAGTCATTACACTCTGTTATGGGATATTTCAAAATTTAGATATCCTCCTTTGCCTTTAAGAGTAAATTTGTAAACACTTAGATAGACCCTTGAAACCCCTCATTTTTAGTTTCTATTTGGCTAAAATTTTATCCCTTCTCTAACATGGTTTGGAAAAGGGTGTGGCTAATATAGCTCGATGACGGCTTAATTCCTACTAATGTTTCCCCTAGTAATGCAAAATTTGACCCTAGTAATGCAAAATTTGAGCATCATGGCCTCCATCATCATAACAGAAATCTTGCTTATAAAAATGTCGCTAAGCAACATTCTTTGGACATTTTTAGGCTCCATATTAACTTTCCACATGGATCTTTCACACACTAAAATTCATCCTTCATGATTTTCATGTACCGATTTTTCATAGGGTAAATTTATTCTAGAAAATGAGTCGTACCAAAAGTGGCTTCTCAGAGATTCTTGCATGTAGGGGTAAATTCTTTGACTTTTGGAATTCTAAGAGTCCAAACTTGAGAGCTACCATTATTATTTTAGTTTCATACTTTTTCATAAAATTAGGTCAAATATCTGCATCCTTCCATTTAGTTTCTATTATTATTTTAGTTTTTGCATAAAATTAGGCCAAATATTTGCATCATTCCATTTAGTTTCTATTACTCAGAGTGTAGGCGCTGGAGAGTGTCGAATAGATTTTTACAAATTTCCAATCCATCTTGTCCATTGTAGTATAACGCTTTCTAGATTTGGAATGCACATTGGATGTTGATAACCCATCCCAAAAAACATATTTGTTTATTAGACTTTTCTTTTCGGTAATTCTACTACAGATGTTCATGTTGGTCCCTTTAGAAATGTGTTTATCCCATTAATGAGTATGGTTCACTAACTCCCATATGTCTCCTTTCTAGGATTTTTATCCTGAAGCTTTGTGCGTCGGAGAGAAATGGCCAATAGACTCTTCATTGTAACTGGAAAACCCCGTCAGAAAGAGAAGAGATGCTTGCGAGAACACGGGAGCAACACCACTAACTCACGACCTCCGAGGAGGAAATTTTAGACAGAGTGCAAGCACAAAACCCCTACCTAGAATTCCAGTCACTGTTAAGCATAAAAGAAAAAAAAAAGTCATCATGCCGAATTAAAACATGTGATGGGTCCATTTTAAATATAATGGATCAAAGTGTTAAATAAAGAAAGATCTCCAAAATTTGGAGAACCCCATATAATCCATGAGGTTATCTTAAAAAATGTCGTCTATTGCTTTCAAACACATTATGGGAGACACTTAAATTATGCCGTCACGTCATTTTAAAAACTGTATTGGAACATCACCAAAACCAATGGGCTTTGTCACTGACAGATTTTAACTTTTTATCGATAGGTATGCTATCTGCCATGCAGATTGGATCATATAAGCAGTACCTTCATTCTAGTTTCAAATTAATTTGCATAAGAAACATATTCAACATTCTTATTACAACCTTATATTTTTTTCAATTCACTTACTGGATATAAATTTATTTTGATTATAAAAACTTTTTTTTCAAATATGTATGTAAAATTTCGGGTAAATATTTTGTAAAAATATTTGGTAATAATTTGGAAAAATATTTAATTTAATATATTTTTATAATTTAATTTTATAAAAATTTGTCCGTTTAAAAGTAAAGATAATTTTATGCATAAAATTTAAGCTCTATCGATTTTAGAAAAATGAAAAGTAGCATATTTATTATTTTAAAAATAATATATAAAATTACCCTAAAATTTTTCTAAATTCTCTTTGAACAATTACTTTATTTAATTACCCTTAAATTAATGTTAAAAATAAAAATATTCCTTTTTCCAATTTTAAATTGAATTTTACAAAATAATTTACTATTTTAATATTAATATGTTTATGTCCTAAAAATATATTACTAGGTCAAGTTTTAATATAGAAAAGATATAGTTATATACTTTAATGTTATAATTTATTTCATTAAATTTTTAATTATTTTTTTAATAAAATAAAAAATTATAAAAATTATAATTTTTTTATTAATATAATATATAAGAAGTCTATAAGAAATTGACAGAAGTATAGAAATATAGAAATATGGAAAAATAATGAGTATTTTCAGTCTTAATTATAACAAAGACAAATTATATTATATATTAGATTAGTAGAATTGAAAATTTTTATAATTTTATATTATTTGTAATTTGACATGGATATAGATTAAATTAAAATAGATTTATTTTAGGTAAGGATTTAACATCAGTTTAGAGATTTAATTTGTTTAGGTGTAAAATTATTTTAGAGTGCAAAAAAAAGTGTAATTTTTTATTGTTTAAATTGTATTTTTGAATGCTATAGAAATTACATAAATTGGTTAGTCCAATAATTCTTTGTTTGATTTCCACAAAAAGCATATACCTACAAAAGAATTAAATTGTAAAATACTAAAACCACTTCAAACACACACACACACATATATATTTTACATAACATGTGCGAACCATTTTATCAGTGGGTTTTTTTTGTTATTAATATATTCTAATATTAATTCATATGAAAGTGCTTTATTCATGATCCACATTGGATATTTTATTGTATACAACAATAAAATATTTTTTTTAACATTTTTTCTATATATAGAATATATATGAAGTTTTATCATTAGAAAAAATTGATTAAAATTAAAATATTTTTTAATGGATTTACACCTTAAAAATATTTTCTTTTTTTGTTATTAATATATTCAATATTAATGTCATAAGAAAGATGCTTTATTCATTGAACCACATTGGATATCTTTTTTGTATACAACAATAATAAATTTATTTTTAACATTTTTCTATAATAGATATAATGAAGTTTAATATTAGAAAAAATTGTTAATTAAAATATTTAATGGATTTACAACTTTAAAATAAATTATTTTTGTTATTAATATATTCTAATATTAATTCATATGAAAGTGCTTTAATTCATGATCCACATTGGATATTTTATTGTAATAACAACAATAATATTTTATTGAACATTTTATTTCTATATATAGATTATATATGAAGTTTTATCCATTTAGAAAAATTGTTAAAATAAATATTTTACATGGATTTACAACTCTAAAATAAATTTTTTTGAAGTTTAACAACTATAACTTGGATTTAAAAAAATCTTTGTCGATTTTCTCTAAATATGACTAGAATTTCCATAACTTTCCTGGCAACTCCTTGGCCTCGTTAGAGTAAGCGATTTTAATGTGGTATATAATATATATCCAATGTGAGTTATGAATAAAATATTTTAATATGAACTAATATTGATGTATATGTTGGTTATAACTGTCACTACTTTTCTATTTAGAAAATATTTTATTTTAATTTTAAGAGGGACATTTGTCATGTCCAAATTGAGCATAGATATACTTAGATATCGCCTTCACACTGGGTTGTAGAATGAACCTCTTGGCTTAATGAGAGCTAGAATAGAATACCTCATATTATTTTTACATAACACATTTTTATTATCAGGGATTGTTTGATGAACATGAAAGAAAGGTTTGAAGAAAACCCTTCCCAGAAAGAGCAAGTTAATTCTAGAAAAATCACCCAAAAAACATAAATTGACTAGATCACTTCTCCCATAGAGTCTCCAAAACTGTAATATCCCTATTACATTTAACCATGCGTAAAAGTAATTTCAAGTTATGAATTAGTTATTGAACTAATTCTTGTTAGTTGTAAAAACTGAAATCAAGAAACGGTGGATTAGCGCTGAGACCCCAACTATTACGAGATGCCTGGTTACTTATTCGGGGTTGGTCTTCATCATGCAAGGTCGAACCTGAATTTTCTCAGACTTCTTTGCAGAATGCTAATTTGCATGATCATTTCAGAATTTGAAGGTGAAGAAGCAGCGACATGGTATTTCACACAAGATTGTTCCTCAGCGAATCTTGAACAATGGTTCTCAAGAATTTGCTTGTGGGTTTTAATCGTAGCTGAAAATAAGATTGGAAAGAAAGAAATGAGGCTTCGTATGGTGAGCCGAGAAGGATGTTCTATTATTTACACTGTCAAATGCATGCCATTAGTTCCGGGAGTGCCATTTAAAATCTGCAAATCTGCCTGTTGGAGTGAGGCAAAAGTACAGATAAGTAACTTGAAAATTACGAGTTTATTCACTTGCTTTCTGAAAAGAAAAGTATAAATATATTATTTGCATTCTATTTCTTGAAAAGAAAAGATGCAATATGAATAGTTATTGCACATAAAATCTAAGTAAATGGTTATTCTTCAACTAAGATTGGAGCAAATTTTTATGAGAGTGCGATAAAGATATTTGACAAATTCTAGAGAAACATAAGTACACATGTTATTTAGATTCTATTCTTGAAAAGAAAATAGGCAACATACACACAGAATCTAAGTAAATGTGTAGATTTCATTACAAAGATTACATGTGAATCTTGTGTGTTAAAAACTATGTAGATTTGTCATTTTCTTGGAATAAAATCCTTGCTAAATATAGCCAAAGTATCTTCTTGAGAAAAGAAGATGAGGTATATAAACGTCCTGAGGACATAGCATGAAAGGTGGCCAAGTTTTCTTGAATTAAAATATGTATTTTTATTTGATAAAAGTTTCTTGGAAAATATATATGTGCTAATTGCATTATGATTCTAGTTAGTTTCTAAGTTTTAGTGAAATGATTATGCATTACATGCATGATAAAGATAGCTAAAGATGTGCTTCTAGGCACATTGATATTCATTTCTAACTTTCTTGAAGAAAGAGTATATTATATATATACATAAATATGGTTTCATTCTAGAAGAGTGTGCATACTTCATGTATGAAGATGTAAGATTTTATGAGAGTTTTCTTGAAAATAAAATAGAGGTTCTTTCCTTCAAAGACACATTAGAATAGTGTTCATACAAGAACCAAAATCCTTACTTGTTTTACGAAAATAACTATGTGCATTGAAGTAAAGTAATTGTGTTAGGAAAACACATGCTGCATAATGCTAGCTATTGTGACTTTGGAGTTATGACTTTGTGTGTACATAGAGGAAGTGATCATGTTAACTTTCTTGAAGGCAATAATCTTTCGAAGAAATTGTCTTGCTAGATGAGTTGTGTTGATTTCTTGATATTGGATGGATAAGTAAATCTTGTTTTTGTATCTTGATTTTTATGCATAAAGATTTTGTGTTGATTTCTTGATCTTGGATGGATAAGTAAATCTTGTTTTTCTATCTTGATTTTTATGCATAAAGATGGATATCTTTAATAATTTCTCGAAAGGGAAGCTTGAGAATCATTGATATAGGAATATAGTGAAATGAGGTTATAATGACTTCCCTTAAGAAAGAATTATGTAATCGTTTACATGAAATGTTGATAGAATTCTAGAAAAGGGATTATGTGTTGCATACTTTCGAGGGCCCTTATGATGGCTCTTATGATAAGCTACTGGATGCGTAAAGAATAGTCAATGTGTTCTAAAGATATATTCTTTGTATGGCTAGAAGAACTATTGGGCCATATTTCTTTAGGAAAATGATAGGTGATTACTATTATGCTCACATAACTATCATCTTAGCTTCTTGTTGAATGAGATGTGTATGCACACGAGATTTGTATTAGCTTTCTTTAGAAAGGATATATATTCGCATGCAGGAAAAGACTACAGGTTGTGTGAGAATTCTTTATATAATATTCGCATGCATCAGAAGTGATAGCTAAGGGACCAGTTCTTTTGACAAAGTTTATGTAAATTTTCATGCAAGAAGATTAAGACTGATATTTTAGTTAGTCCCTTCAAAGGAAAGCCTTAGTGCTTGTGCCCTTTAAGAATATGTGCAGTGCTAGTTAATATGATTATTTATAAATGTAATCATGATATCAATGTTGATAATGAGAACATAGACTTGTAAACTAATGTGCCATATGTTTTCAAGGGAAACATGGACTTGTAAAACTAACGGTTAGTTCCCTTAAAGAGAAATATGCATTAGTGTGAATAAGCATTGTGAAAAGTAGAATAAGAATTTACTTGAAGATATGCACTAGTTAATTAGTATGTTATGCTTGCTCATGCAGATGAGTAGATGTTAAAAGATCTCTTTTAGAGGTTGATTATTGATTCATTAATATGGTATCTAATCTTGTTGTCAAAGCTTGATGACGACAGCATTGACAGGAAACGATGGCGGTTGGTACCAAAGAAAAGTAATGTTTAACATTGTGGCGGGAAAAGGATTAATGGGCCATGCAGATGAGTTAGAGTTGCAAGATCGTCCATTGCTAGAACAATCATGCCACAAGAAATGTTGTATGTGGCGGTATGTAAGTAAAAGATTACATGGAAACTGTATTAGCTTTTAGCTAGTTATGTGACAACTTAATGATAATTCATTGTAATGATTTCAAAACAATGGTTAAGGGATGGAATCCCTTATGAGCCATTGAGTGAGGGGTGAAAACCCTCACGAGTGTTTAATAATAAGATTAAACGTTCGCTGGTTTTCATCCTACGGGGTTTCTAGGGTATATCAGTGTTTAATGGTGTGATTGCCCTTTGTGTCAGTTTGATGATGATGAATCCTTGATGTTGATGGTTCTTTATTTGATGGCATGATCATATTGACCAAGTTTGAGATTAATTAATATGTTTATGAAAATCATGAAATGGATGCAAGGATTCATGAGACAATTTATGTTATTACACTACCACAGTGGTGGTTAAAGGTTATGCAATGGTTATGCAACTTACTGTCTTTGATGGAAATTTACTTGATGTACTAATGAATACTTTATCTAATGGTTAATGATGAATTGTGGAGTTGTGAATTGGATAATTACTTGTGGTAATTTGTATAAAAAAATTCTAACTCCCTACTTTTACATATGAGGTTATCGGGGTATATTACAAGTGGTATCAGAGCTAAAGGTTGCAATACTAACGCCTTTGGGAATTGGTAAGCGGAAAAGAAATTGAGGTACGCCACCAGTGGCATTAACTCAGGTATGTGTTTAACTATTCACATATTGATTTGTGTAGTACACTACCTTCGGCATGATATGTGTGAATCATGTTTATAACTGCTTTGAGTAGTAAGTAATGAAGTTGTTGCGTAACTATGTTCATGACATTGGATTCCTGATGATGATAAAAGACAATGAAACTTTTGTCGCACTTAAGAATAATATTGAACACTCATTACACTTATGAAAAATCTTGAACACTCATAGACGAAAGTGACAATCAACAACCCACTTTTGATTTGCAAATATGGCGATAACAATGATGTATTTATTAAACAGGATTGATGTTGCAATGAACTAATTTTAATGAGTCAATGCATGAATGTAAAATATGAGGATGTCCTTGGATTTGACGATATGGTGTTTTAAAAAAAAAAAAAGACTGTGTAAGACAAGCAGGGGCAAGAGCCACTGCATGCACAACGTCCACCTAAGGACAGTCATAAATATTTGGCAGTTGTGGTGCATGGAATAAATCTTCAAAGCGAAATATCAAGACGGAGCTGGAAGAGGAAATAATTGGTACTTATGGCAATGCTTTGCACTTCAACCATCGTTTTGGACCCTCTGTACATGATTTCTCATCTGTGAGGCCCTTGTCGAGCTCCGTGGTGGTGTAGCATAATGAAGAGAAAGATTGAAGAGCGATTTTGACATCAGGATCATGCGGTGTGGAGGCTGCTAGGAAAAAGATAAGTATCTTGCTCGATTCTCTTGATTTAAAATATGTGCATGTTATTATATTTACAATATTGCATTATGAGAAGATAGTTCTCGTAAGTTTTGTTCCTGGTTTTCCAGATTTCTAACTGTCTATTTCTGTGCTATTTGATATGGATATTTTGGCACGCAGTAGAAAACTTTATCTGCTTGAATCGACTTGATTATAATAACTAATTTTTGATTCAGTCTTGTCATAGATGCTTGGAGATGAATGGTAGTTGAGATTGGTTAGTATTGCATGACTAATCAATAGAACTTATATGCATTAATTGCATTGGATTTAAGATTATTACAATCCGTAAACATGTAATGGTTGATTTATGTCACATGCGTGGAATGTGTATGATGATTTTATGAGAAGAGTTCTTAATTTTACTCACCATGAGAATGCTTGATGAATAGTGTATGCTTATGTCTTAATTATTTGAGATTCAGTAGCATGGTATGTGTTTATGTTAATCATTACTAGTTGTGAGATAAAAATCCTTTGAGCCTTGATTTAATGATGGCTGAATTTATCTCTACTATGGGAAAGACGGATTCTTATGCATGTTGCATTGTAGTGTGAAGTTAATTGTAGAGGCATGTTCAGTGGGTAACATTTCTAGGACCCATTCATGGTAGAATTACGTGTGACAATTATTCATAAATAGACTACCTGTGTTAACGAAGTTATTAGTAAACTCTAACTACCTTCCCCAACTGTAGATGCTTTCAAAGGAAGAAGGAAGCAAGGAGAAGGGAGAAGACCATGCTGCAGGGACAGACGGAAAAGGAAAAAGAATCAGTAAGTCTGGTGATGACCAGATAGTGCTTGATGTGCATGTCAGTATTCCTTTGACCATGCTTAAGGAGTTGGAAAATGATAACTATAGTGTGTTGATGTTAGTGATTTTCGTAATGTCTCCTTGAAGTCATTATTCTGAAATGGTCACGTAGTAGTGATAAGACAGTGGTTGCATCTAACATCAAGTGGTAACTCTAGTGCATGTGTGACACTTAGGGGATCATGCTTCTAATTGCATAAGTAGAGGAATTGCTTCCAATAAGGCTAGTTTAATTTGTTAGTTATGCATGTTGAACCAAGGGTTGGTCAGAACACCTTGATATTCTTAATTATATTAATGATGCATGGCCAATGCTGGCCATAGTAAACGTAAGATAATACTCCATTAATGACGGTATGGATTAAAACAACAGATTATGGGAAATTGGAAATGTTTAGATCATTAAATCAACTATTGTTGACAATTATACTTGCATATGCTTTTATACATGATGATATTGTATGCATGAAAAAATTTGGAAATTGAATACTTGTTAACTGATGCATATTTATAACTAATGTTGCTGATGGAGTTGAGTAGAGGTAGCTTAATGGCAACAAGAAAACTCATCACATAAATCGTTGCAATATGAATTGCAATTATAAATGAGAAAGAATAAAGTTATATGATATGCATGAATTGTGTTATTTAGAATCTGAATGCATACAACATGTCTGAGAAATATGTTTCCCATCAATCTAGATGTTGTGGACCCATGATGAGGGTTAAGTGAATGCATGGTGTACATGCATGTCTATTTTGTTAAAGATAATGTTCATATGGTTCATTACGTAAATTAATTTGGGAAAGAGTAATAAAAGAGGAAGTTAACATGCGAGACAGTTGTAGATAGTTGTGTAAGGCTAGAATGCCTTGGGTTGATGACAGTTACCTGCCCGGAGGGGTTGATGGTACTTGTCTGCCTAGATTGTGAAAGGATAGAACGCCTTGGGTTGATGGCAGTTACCTGCCCGGAAGGGTTGATGGTACTTGTCTACCTGGATATGGGTTGATGGCAGTTACCTACCCGGAGGGGTTGATGGTACTTGTCTGCCCGGATCTCCTCTCCATAGAATTCTTGAGCTGGTTGGCCAGTGGAATTCCATGTTAGACCTGGTAAGGTCTCTATCCAAGAAACTGTCTGGATGTGAAAATGACTCGATTTGGTTGTGGAAACCAATTCCCATGTGTTGAGAATTCTTTAGCCTATTGTGGTTATCATAGCTAAAGAAATTAACTAATCAGTTATATGTGATGTTAAAAATAAATTCTATATATAGTTGTGTGAAATACGTTATGCACATTTAACAGGAAATGAGCTTAGTGTTCAATAAGGAGTTACTGGAAATTTTAATTCCTTTATCATATTATTAATCTTGTAAACATCTTAGTAGGGGCTAAGACAATTTTCAAATGATGCAGTAATTGACTGTTTTGATGATTGTTAGAGAGCTAGGTGCTCTTTCGGTACTTTTAAAAGTACTATGTGGATGTCTTTAGTCAGAATTAATTCAGTGTACATGTGGTGACATGATTTATCATGTTGATGATTAGTGTTGGTGTTCTTTATGTACTTGTAAAGGTACTGTGATTTAAATATCATCCAACATTGCACAATTGATTGATAGTTAAAGTATTTGACTAATGCGATTGAATTTGTTAGTCATACATTACAGGATTACTTACCATGGAGAGTTGATGGGTTGCTCAATCACTATCAAAAAGCTTACGCGAAAGTGCTCATGATTTTCAAGAGTAGATGGTAAGTAATGGTAAGTTGATATAGAGTTTGGTTTTTGAATTTGAATAAGGGCCAAGTGGTAGCAGTTATAACTTGCATATTTTTGCAGTTATGAATGCTTATAACTATTGATCTTTTTTATGTTATAACATTACTATTTTGTTTATTGTTATTTCTTGGAATGAAATATCTGATTCTAAATAGCAAGGATCACTTTGGTGTGGTTTAGATGGTTATCTCATGAGTAAAATCTAAGGCTCCAATGAGAGATGAACACCGAGGATGGTGTTCTTGTTAAGGGGGGGAGTATGTAATATCCCTATTACATTTAACCATGCGTAAAAGTAATTTCAAGTTATGAATTAGTTATTGAACTAATTCTTGTTAGTTGTAAAAACTGAAATCAAGAAACGGTGGATTAGCGCTGAGACCCCAACTATTACGAGATGCCTGGTTACTTATTCGGGGTTGGTCTTCATCATGCACGGCCGAACCTGAATTTTCTCAGACTTCTTTGCAGAATGCTAATTTGCATGATCATTTCAGAATTTGAAGGTGAAGAAGCAGCGACATGGTATTTCACACAAGATTGTTCCTCAGCGAATCTTGAACAATGGTTCTCAAGAATTTGCGTGTGGGTTTTAATCGGAGCTGAAAATAAGATTGGAAAGAAAGAAATGAGGCTTCGTATGGTGAGCCGAGAAGGATGTTCTATTATTTACACTGTCAAATGCGCGCTATTAGTTCTGGGAGTGCCATTTAAAATCTGCAAATCTGCCTGTTGGAGTGAGGCAAAAGTACAGATAAGTAACTTGAAAATTACGAGTTTATTCACTTGCTTTCTGAAAAGAAAAGTATAAATATATTATTTGCATTCTATTTCTTGAAAAGAAAAGATGCAATATGAATAATTATTGCACATAAAATCTAAGTAAATGGTTATTCTTCAACTAAGATTGGAGCAAATTTTTATGAGAGTGCGATAAAGATATTTGACAAATTCTAGAGAAACATAAGTACACATGTTATTTAGATTCTATTCTTGAAAAGAAAATAGGCAACATACACACAGAATCTAAGTAAATGTGTAGATTTCATTACAAAGATTACATGTGAATCTTGTGTGTTAAAAACTAAGTAGATTTGTCATTTTCTTGGAATAAAATCCTTGCTAAATATAGCCAAAGTATCTTCTTGAGAAAAGAAGATGAGGTATATAAACGTCCTGAGGACATAGCATGAAAGGTGGCCAAGTTTTCTTGAATTAAAATATGTATTTTTATTTGATAAAAGTTTCTTGGAAAATATATATGTGCTAATTGCATTATGATTCTAGTTAGTTTCTAAGTTTTAGTGAAATTATTATGCATTACATGCATGATAAAGATAGCTAAAGATGTGCTTCTAGACACATAGATATTCATTTCTAACTTTCTTGAAGAAAGAGTATATTATATATATACATAAATATGGTTTCATTCTAGAAGAGTGTGCATACTTCATGTATGAAGATGTAAGATTTTATGAGAGTTTTCTTGAAAATAAAATAGAGGTTCTTTCCTTTAAAGACACATTAGAATAGTGTTCATACAAGAACGAAAATCCTTACCTGTTTTACGAAAAGAACTATGTGCATTGAAGTAAAGTAATTGTGTTAGGAAAACACATGTTGCATAATGCTAGCTATTGTGACTTTGGAATTATGACTCTGTGTGTACATAGAGGAAGTGATCATGTTAACTTTCTTGAAGGCAATAATCTTTTGAAGAGATTGTCTTGCTAGATGAGTTGTGTTGATTTCTTGATCTTGGATGGATAAGTAAATCTTGTTTTTGTATCTTGATTTTTATGCATAAAGTTTTTGTGTTGATTTCTTGATCTTGGATGGATAAGTAAATCTTGTTTTTCTATCTTGATTTTTATGCATAAAGATGGATATCTTTAATAATTTCTCGAAAGGGAAGCTTGAGAATCCTTCATATAGGAATATAGTGAAATGAGGTTATAATGACTTCCCTTAAGAAAGAATTATGCAATCGTTTACATGAAATGTTGATAGAATTCTAGAAAAGGGATTATGTGTTGCATACTTTCAAGGAGGGCCCTTATGATGGCTCTTATGATAAGCTACTGGATGCGTAAAGAATAGTCAATGTGTTCTAAAGATATATTCTTTGTATGGCTAGAAGAACTATTGGGCCATATTTCTTTAGGAAAATTATAGGTGATTACTATTATGCTCACATAACTATCATCTTAGCTTCTTGTTGAATGAGATGTGTATGCACACGAGATTTGTGTTAGCTTTCTTTAGAAAGGATATATATTCGCATGCAGGAAAAGACTACAGGTTGTGTGAGAATTCTTTATATAATATTCGCATGCATCAAAAGTGATAGCTAAGGGACTAGTTCTTTTGACAAAGTTTATGTAAATCTTCATGCAAGAAGATTAAGACTGATATTTTA
>APFE031029634.1:0-21564 GCA_000404065.3 Pinus taeda
GGGTCAGGATTGGCCCTAGTGTACCGAAGATTCTTCTTGGGAGCCAGCTTCTGAGCTAGTCCTTTTGGGTTTTGTGAAAGCTTTGTATAGCAAGGACTGGTCAGGAGTTTTGAAAGGATTCTGTGTATCTGTGTTGGGTATAAACGATATCCGAATCAGCTCTTCCTTCAAGCTGCAGATGTTGGTATGGGAGCAGTTTTGAAAGCTTCTTGGCTGATGTTCAGACTTTGAGTGTAATCCCTGGTAGATATACAGTCATTTCTAGATCCTGAAAAATCCCCAGTGGAGTCGCCATTTATGTTAACACCCAAGTTGTTCCCTATGACTCCCTGGGGAATACGGCCGGGGTAACCACTAACCAATCTTTGGACTACAGCTTCTAGCCCAGCTGTAATCAGAGAGGGCTCTCTCTGTTAGGTTTGTCACTGTTTTAATGAAGTTTTTAGGCTAGTTATGAAGTGAATGTTTGGTTGTTTTTTATGTTTGGTTGGGAGGATGCTTCTGATAGTTTTTTGGAGCGCTATCTTCAGAAGGCACTAATCCATTGGGCAATGGGGTCTGTAACTATTGCTTCCTTGAAATCTTGTCTTTGTGCAGCTGAAATTACAGGGCCTGTGTTTATTTCACAAAACAAACTGTAAATTGTGATGGTGAAATGATAGACAACTAGCAAAGAGCATTTAAGGATTCTTTACTAAGCTGACTAGTGTGAAGGAGGTCTATTATTTAGGAGCTATTACTTGAATTCCTGAAATAACATGTTCTTGTGATGATATAGTATTAAAGGTAGCACTGAAGAATTACTCTTTAAATACCATAACTGAGGAAAACATATGAAATGGCTAGGATTGAGTCCAGGGTAATCAAAGATTAAATCCTGGGACTATTCTTTTTCTTGGCCATTTAGATATTGAATCCATGGAAAGCGTGAATGATATATGAAAGTATAACAAACATACATGTAACAGAGAGTAACGAGAAAACTTATTGAGCCATGGAATACACAGGAATCTTGCAACTTTGAGCCATACACTAGCAAGACATCAAGAGAGACAATGCTTGGAGAAATCCCATCATCCTTTGTATTAGTTGTCTGAATTTTTACAACATAAGAGTAACAGAAGAGATATCAAGAGATTTCTTACATCCGGAGTCCAACCCCTTCTAACAAATGCGAGGGGGAATATATAGAAGTCTAATACAAAAATATCTCAGGCATTGAGTCATCTGAGAGGAAAATATCTTCTTACACTTGTACATGGCTTGTAGATGAGAAGTAATTACAATCATAAATGAGTCTTAAAAGCTTTTAACTCCCATCAGAGTAATTTTTGACCTTCGGGGTCTGCGGAGTCGGTTGAGCGGCTTTATCATAACTGCTAAATGATGTGCTGTGCAGCTGTTACTCTTTGTGTCTTCTTGGCCCTGCCACCTGTGCTTGCTGATGCTGTTGCTGCGGTCGAGTACCTATGCTGAGTTGGCTCAGCCTCTTCATACCTGTTGATGTAGCTTTTGTCTACCCGTGTATGTAATACAAACCTTTTGCTGAAAAAAGGATTTGATTTTTCAACTTTGATTCAAAAGCAATCCCATTAATTCTTGCCATGTGTCTGGAGGAGGCAGCTGATGTTTCAAAATTGACCCCAAGGTCTCATCAGCCTCTGTATATTTATAGAAGTGAGGGGGCTCATCAAATAAGTGTGTCACTTCATTTCTAATAAAAAACAAATTATCTAATCTTTCAAAAAGAATTTTCCCTGTTACTGGGCCTGCTCCTGAAGATGTTCCTGGTGCCTCAACAATCTGTATTGCTGCGAAAGTGCTTACCCTATTGATATATTTCTCATGTGAGAGTAATTTGCCTGATTCTAACAAGCTGGGGAGCCCTCTGTCCTGCAGAGCCAAGAACCTATTCTGGAATTTATTTATGTCAGCTTGCATATCCTGGATTCTTCTGTCCAGGGTCTGAATTAGGTTCTTCATTGTTAGGACTCTTTTGATTAGAGATATTGTTTCAGTCCTGTTTCCAATTCCCATTTTCACCAGCTGGGAACTTGTCCTATAGTTAAGTACTTCAATCATCTTGGGGGCAAACTCAGGCATGTTGCCTGGAGAAGTCCTTGCTCTGTGCAGTTCTTTTCTTGCTCTGCCAATGAGTCCCACTTGCTCATATATGGCATCAATGTACTCCCATTGGTTAGTTATTGATTGTCCAATGGTGGTCCAAATTACTTGTTTGAGCTCTGTTGTAACTTTATCAAAATTGAGCTCCTTTTCTAGCTCAGTAATTCTTTTCTTCAGAGCTTTTACTTCTCTTTCCCTCTCAGCCACATTTTGCTTAGACTTATCATATTTTTCATTTACTTTTGCTAAGTTGTCCTTGGCTTGGCTGAGTTCTGACATCTGAGACTCTAGCACCTATATTTCTTGCCTCAGCTTCTACATGTCCAGGCTCTCAGCCTGTTCTGTTGTTGGTGCTGTGGTGGTTGGTGCTGTGGTGGCTGGTGCTGTGGTGCCTGGAACATCCTCCTGTGCCTGTTGCTTTGGAGGGACAGTATCTTGAGGGGTCTCCTCAAGGTCTATTGATTCTGTGGGCAGCTTGGAAGATTGCCCTGCCTCCCTCCTTTGTAATGCTGCTTCTAAGGTGGTCTCAGTGTCTTGCAGCTTTTCCTGTGTTTCTATCAGCTCTTTATATAATGTCATTAATAATGCAGCTGCATCCTTTTCTTGCCTCTGCTGGGCAACCTCATCTGTTTGTGGGTGCAGAGTTGGGGGAATCTTCATTTTCTTTTTTATTGCAGCCATGTCTGCATCCCTCAGTTTAAGGACTTGTTGTATTGCCTTAACGTCATTGGGGTCATGCCCAAACTCTATGATTATTTCCTCTAATGCCTTGATTCTGTTATCTTTAGCTTGGGAGGATGCCCTCTCCAACTCAAGCTGTGCTGCAGTGTTGTTCAAGCTATTTTGCAGCCTGTAATTAATCAAGGTCTTATCTGCCAGAGTGGCATAGACCATCTCACCCGTCTGCTTGTGGAGCTCAATCTGATCTATGGGGTGGATGTCTTTTGAAAGGACTTCTAAATTAATCCTGATATAATCTACAGCTGTTTGTGGTTGCTGCACTGTAGGAGTGAAATGGCTCATGGTCATCTTGCCTTCTTGCACATCAAAGGCAGCCATGAGCCTTTGCTGATTTGCAGGAGCCATATTTAATAGGTGATTATAGAGCCGATTTTTTATTGGCTCACTCCTCCGTTTGGCTTCTTTAAATTGTTCTTTTATGGCTGCAGCTGTGTTCTGCTGCTGTCCTGAGGAGCTGACCTCTCCTAATGCTGCCTTATCTTGCTCCTGATGCAGGGAGCTGGTAGAAGTCTCCACACTTTGTATCTCCTCCTCTGAGAAGGGATTCAGCCTTTGTCGCTTATCTGATGCTTCGGTGAGGGGGGTTTCCCTTTCTCTTTTTCTGCTGATATCCTCCCTTTGAGGGGTTTGGAGGATGGAGGAGTCTACCCTAGAATCCTGTCTAGGAGGCGCCATATTTGTTGTCTTTTCTTGAGTAGCTGTCTGGCCCTCTGCTTTCTGTTTCTCCTGACCCTGTTGGTCAGCTTGTTGCTGTTCCTGCTGGGGCTGCTGTTGATGGCCCTGTTGGCCTTGTTGTTGTTGTTGGCCCTGTTGGCCTTGTTGGTCCCCTGCTTCTTCCATCACTTTATCTTTTCCCTTGCTCTGCCCTTGATTTGAAGTTTGCACTGCCTCTTGTTGTGTTGCAGAGGATGAAGCAGGTGCTGTTGTCTGAGGATTTGGTAGAGCAGGCACCTGAGAAGGACATTCCAAGTCAGCCATTTTTAATAAATGCCTTCTAACCCTTTCAACTAGCTCTTCTTGAGATACAGGCTCTACTAAGGTGTTTTTCCTCCACTTTGGTTGGTTAGCATGTCTCAGGATGTGGAACATGCTCTCATGCTCGTAGCTAGAGAGCTTGCATCTCTGTCTTCTCAAGGATATAAAGCCGTCGGGGTCATAGGGCTTCCAAAGGAAGCTTTGTTTTAGGCCAAGGCCTTCCAACATCCTATCTGCTTCTTTCCATCCTTCTCTTCTGTTTAGGATGAAGTGGCCTAGCTAGTTTCTAACTTTAAGCTGTGCCCTTTTTCCTTTTCCTGCAAAGTGCACCTGGTCGGAATTCCCAAATTGCCTGAAATACTCCAGGGCAAAGAGCCTCATGGGCACAAATCTGGGCAGCTTGTATGGGCGCAGCTCACACCCATATATCCTAATCACAGTGTGATGCTGGTAAAAATACCAATCTCCTATGCTGTAGGCACTGGACAGTTGCAGGATCCTCTGCATTTCATCAGTGAGTCTTGGAGGGGGTGCTGTCAAGAGTAGAGACAAGGCTGGATGAATGAATAAGTCTATGAACTCAGTATATGTGTATGGTGAATGTGCACGGACGTGGAAAACTGAGCTCCAGTATACCACTGATCTTGGGTTTCCTGCTGCATCCGTTCTCTTGATTTCAAAA
The DNA here is from genome assembly GCA_000404065.3 of Pinus taeda. NCBI lineage: Eukaryota > Viridiplantae > Streptophyta > Pinopsida > Pinales > Pinaceae > Pinus > Pinus taeda. The sequence continues at coordinate 4,523 of APFE031029634.1, forward strand.
GAGAACTTCTCATGTTGATAATACAAAATGAGATGATAAATATATGAGGTGTACCTGAACACTCTCTCTCTGGGTAAGTGCAGAAATTGCTCATGTATCTTGTCCGAGATATATGTAGCATAGTCATAACAAATGGGGGCCTTACCAGGGGAAAACATTGTCATCATTACTAGCACAGTTTCCTCTATGAAATCCATTGAACTGTACCCTAGCACTGAGCTTATCATGTATGCTAGGTCCAGGCCCAGTTGATTTAAATAGCCATCAAAGATGGGAGGATGCAGCACTATGTCAGATTTTTTGATAAACAACTGATTAAGCTTTAGGATCTCTACCTCTGTAAGTACCTTGGCTCCTTGATTAATTAGGTCCAGTAGGGATAAAGGAACCAATTTCCTTTGAGTTTTGAATTGGATCATCTCCCTGATGGCCTTAGGGGTGGTGTAAAATACAACTACACCTTGTGGGTTGAGCACAGCCCTCTGCACAGGGTCATAACAAGCAGCACACAGGTGGATGAGTTCAGGGAACCGGTTGACCTGAGGCATCTTGAAGATTGGGAGGGAGGATTCCCAAATGCCAAGGATATCTGTTCCATCTTTGTGCTTAGCCCTGAGTTCATTCAGCAGATGAATGTGGAATGTACATTTGGATGGGGCATCTTCTGAGATTTGGTAATCGAGGTCAGCCAAATCTTTCTAGTCCATCTCTCTCTGAGGAGCATTCAAGGGAGTAACATTAAGGGCTACTGATGTTGAAGGGGTATCCATGTCTGTTTCAAATATTTCTTTGAGATGACGAGTGTGCTAACTGAGAAAGTGGAATTGCAAGGAACAAAAAGCCGCAGGGTTGCTATACAGCAGAATAGGACAGTGCTGGGCTTTTTCTGCAGTTTAACAGACCTCCCTTGACAATTTAGGAGCAGGTTAATAAGTTCACGATTGCGCGAACAGGGAAGGGTTTTGACTGGAATTGAAGTATAAGATTGGCTCCGCCACTGTAATTCAACCTTAAACTATTCAGGGGAGATAGGATATACTTGTTTTCCCGGTAAAATTTCAGTTTTATGCCTGGTTTAGGTGGATTTTACAAGAAATTGCGAAAAAACCAGCTTACGAGGAGATGAAGCGGCAAATACCTATTTAGCCAGTAGCTCGGGACGAAAGAGTAGTTGGGTTAGCGCTCTGAGCTTCTGCGGATGGTCGAAAGTTGGCTGGTAGACTGCTAGTCGTAGTTTGCATGCAGACAACACAGAAGTCCTTTTCACAGAAAATAACCAAAAATGCGAAAAAACCGTAAAATATGGCCTTTTTGCTTTATTGGCGCGTTTTTTGAATGACGTCAGCATGACGTCAGCATGTGGGTCCAGGTTGGATGACGTCAGCAGGACGTCATCGGGTGATGTGGCGGCCTAAGACCGGTCCACGGGGACGATGAGGTGGCGGCCAGGTGGGCGAATGGGGGACGAGGTGGGTGGATGTGGCGATGGCGTGGGCAACAGCAGGGCAGGGACATGGGAATGATAGGTGTCGCCATATCGGGCCCCCTCCTGCACGGCAAGGAATCTGTCAGAGGGGGCTCCGATGGAGTTTGGCCGCGATGCGTGTCCCTGCGTGACGCAAGCGTCTGACAGATATCGGAAGGTATCTGTCGGAGGTCGAGGGCCTCCCGAAATTGATATGAGCCATTGATCTGCGGGCATGTGATCAGACGATTGTCGGGTAATGAACCTGCACGGCAAATAACTTCCATCTTTATTAATGGTCAGACGTCGGGCCCCTCCGAAAATGATGTTGACCGTAGATCTGGCAAAGCCGCGATCGGACGGTCATCGGGTCGATTAATTGCACGGGCGATAGCAGTGAGTGGGCGGGTTAAAAAATTATATTTCTTGGCAGGCGCGCCCAGCGGGACCCTCCACTTCATGGATGATTTTCAAAGGTTTTTTATGGTTTTGTTTGTAAAAATCAACTTTGTCCGCCAACATTAGGAAACAAAGAATTTTATGCAAAATTTTTGTACAAAGTATACAAAGGCAAAACTATAGGAAAAGGGGGTTCTGATGAAGTTATAAAAAGACGAAAACTGGCTCCCGACCTTAGGATAAGGCGGGGTAGGTATATTTTCATGAAATTTTCATCTTTTAATGGTTTAGGGGGTCAAAAAAGGGTTTCTTTAAGGGTTTTTAGGCAAAAATGGAGACTTGGGTAGGGGGATGGGTTCAGATGGAGAAAAGGGGTTGAACATGGGTTCTTGACCTTAACCAGATGTTAATTCAATTCCCAGGAAGTAGAGATTATGGCTATAGTGCCAAGGAGGGGATATTTATACAAAATGTGGGGTTTATACACCATGGTGTTATAATGATAGGGAAAATGGAGTATAGGGAGCTAAATAATAGAGTTAGCTGTTAATATGGGGGGAAAATATGGATGAGGATCAGTACAACCAAGTTTTCTTGAAAATAACTTGGAGTCAAGAGTAGATCAAAATGAAAAGACTTTTGCACAAGAAATGTGGCTTTTAAAGGCCATAAGAACCATCATAAAACTTTAAGTTTGTCTTATGTACACAACTTGTGAAGGGGTATTAGTAATGAGTGATATACACATGGAAAAAAGGGAGTTAGTCATGCTCCACTGTGTTACTTTGCTTGCGCATGGTTAGCAACTTTAATCTTGAAAGAAACACCACTTCTGCAACCCCATCTACCTACCCAACTAGTTTGCCTAACATTTTTATTCCTTCTTGGAGGGTGCACTTGGACTTGCAAACCCTTTGTGTGCCTTATCTTTTACATTGGCTTTTTTGCTTTCATTTCCTATCTAATACTACCCTTATTCCTTCCAAGGCCCTAGATTAAGCAGTTGGGAACCTTAGTTTCTCTACCTAGCTACTGATCTACCAAGATTAAACAGTTGGGACAGATTTCTTTCTCTATTCTACAACATAAATTGAAACCATGGCATGATCCAGATTAGATTGTTGGGTCATCCATAAAACTGTTGTGAATATGCAGGCATATACACCTTCTCTTTTCTTGCAAATATGGAACCTTTGTAGCAGCAAAGTGGAGCATATTTGGCACTTATATTTGCCAATCATGAAATATGAAACCTATTGGTATAGGTATCCAACAGATATACTAAACTTAAGATCACTAGGGATATCAGGAAAGGACCACCCTAGCTAGATATGAGACTGTGGATCCCATCTAGAAATTTGATCTAGATAAAGGATACCCATGTTGGTGAGAAAAGTTAGAATAGGAATGGTTTCTTCGTGCCTGTTTATTGGCTGTTGTCCCAGGATTTTATCAGCCCCAACATTTATGCTAGCTCCTCCCCTAGGAAATTTGGATATATTCTGAGTCATGAAAGGAATAGCCTTTTGTATAATCACCAGATTTTTGAATATTCTCTATTGGGGAAATCGGAGTCTAGAAGCTGTTGTCTAGGAGAATTCAATTATTTGGTTTCCAGAACCCATTTCCACCACATAGCAGGACCAGTGATGAGCCTCCAAACGATCTTCCCTCCAAAGGCAAGATTTAAAAAACTGGGGGAACTAATATCGAGACCTCCTCTATCCTCGGCCTGAATGACTTGTTTCCAACTGACTAGGTTGAATTTCTTCTTGTCATTTTTCCCTCCTTGCCAAAGGAAATGATGGAGAACAACTTCCACTTTGTGGAGGAAGGAAGTTGGGGCTTGGAAAAGAGAAAAACGATAGAGGGGAAGAGAAGAAATACTTGATTTAAGGAGGATGAGGTGGCCTGCTTGTTTGAGCCACATTGAACCCCATTGTTGAATTTTCCTCTTCATCTTGCCAATGATATTGTCCCAAGTTCCTGCCTTTAAAGGTCATAGGCTCACTGGCATGCCCAGGTAAGAGAAATGAGTCCAGTATAAGTTGCAAGGGACACCAAAAATATTTGCAATGTTGTGGATGACCTGGTTTGAAGCATTCCAACCATATAAAGAGATTTTTTTCTGATTGATCAAACCTCCAGAGTACCCCATAAATTGATCAAGAAGAATCTTGAACCTCCGTGCTATAGTGGTGGAGGCTCCTCCAATGAGCAAGGAATCATCGATGAACTGAGAGTGGTTGATATTCTTGGCTCCATTCCCGAATTTTATACCAGTGATGAGACCCACTATTCTGTTGAAATTTAGAGCTTGACTAAAGGATTCCGCCATAAGGATGAAAAAATAGGGGGAGAGGGGGCAACCCTGTCTGAGACCCCGGGAGGATTGAAAAGATTCACCCGGTCTTCCATTAACCAGAGGGGAAATCCAGGGCCCAGAGATGCAAGCAGAGATAAGACTAATGAAGGGCGACTCAAACCCCATCTTCTTTAAAACAGCTATAAGGAAGGAGTGCCTAACTCTATCAAAGGCGTTGGCCAAGTTTGAGGATGAATCCTTTCTCCTTCCTGGAGAGACTCGAATGAATGGCTTCTTGCACAAGAAGTATAGAATCAGTAATTTGCCTGTTGGGCAAGAACCCTCCTTGGTTTTCAGAGATCAGAGAGGGGAGGAGGGTTTTGAGATGAGATGCTAAGATTTTGGACAAGATTTTGTAGGAGGAATTGCAGAGGGATATGGGCCTAAAGTGAGAGATGGATGTGGGTTGACTTTCTTTAGGGATGAGGGCGAGAAAAGTGGCATTGGTGTAACCACCTATCTTACCCTTCCGTTGGATCCATCTAATCATCTTGGTCAGATCCTTTTTTATTAACCCCCAGAACACCCTATAGAAACATATGGGTAATCCATCAGGCCCCAGAGATTTATCAGGATTCAAAGTCCAAATCGTTCTTCTGATTTCCTCCTCATCAATATCCTTAATCAAGCTGTCATTCATTTCCTTAGTAATACCTTTGGGTAAGTATTAAAGAAGTTCGACATAATCCTCTTCACCTTTAGTTTCAATTAAAAGATCTTTGTAGTACTCAGTGGCAGCATTTCTAATGGCCTCTTAGGTGTTTTGTTGGTTGCCCTCATTATCCAAGATTAAACTTACATTATTCCTGAGTTTTCGAGTTGTGGCCTGCTTGTAAAAAAATGATGTATTTTTATCGCTGCCTTGGAGCCAGAGTTGCCTTGATTTTAGAAGCCATTTGGATTCTTCTTCCCTCTTTATGTGACTCAACTAAGAATAGAGAGCACTTTCTTGCTCCATACGCTACTAAGAGAGGCCATGTTCTTCTATCATTATTTGGATTTTCTCTAGATCGCTCTTAACTTTCCTTTTGGTCTCCTCAGGTTCCTTATAGTTAGCTCTTGCCCATTCTTTGATAGCCTGTTTGGTCTTTCTTTGTTTAGTTTCCCAAATGAAACCTGGTGATCCTTCAACATGTTGATTCCAAGTTCCCTGAACAATTTCTCTGACTTCTGGAACCTAGTTCCAAAGGGGACTGTATTTAAACGGTATGGGTCTAGGGGACAGTGAGTTTCTAGCATGAGGATTATGGGATAATGGTCAGATGCTGAAGTGGTGAGAACGTTAGCATATCCCATGGAGAAGGAGGAAAGAAACGAAACATTGATTAAAAACCTGTCCAACCTTTCCTTTATATTGCCAATGCCAAGTTTGTGGTTTCTCCAAGTGTACTTGCAGTTTTTAGAAGCAATGTCCACTAGGTCGTGATCTTGAATGATAGTCTCCAACTGGCCTATTAAGGGGTCTGGTGAAAAATTTCCTCCCCATTTTTCATTGGCATGTAAGATGAGATTGAAGTCACCTACCACTATGATATTTAAACTTAACTCACCATCAATGCTAGCCTTAAGATTGCTCCAACAAATTTCCTTTTCTTTGTAGTGATTGGGGGCATACACATTATAAATGATTACAGTTTGATTGTTTATTCTGTTTTCCAACGCGGTTCTAATCTAATGTTAATGAAGATTTACAGAAATGCAGTTCCATTTGCTATGGTCCCAGAGGGTGGTTATGCCTCCAGAAGCTCCTCTTGCATCATTGGCGCATCCTCTGTATTGTTTCTGCTAGTCTATAATGCCTCTAATTACTTGTTGATCTTGTTTTGTCTCCTGAATCAATAAGATTTCTGGCTTTTCATTATGAATTAAATCTCTGAGTGCTAAATATTTGGAGGGGTGCCTTAACCCCCTACTGTTCTAAGGCAGTATTTTCATCATTGGTTATTTGGCGTGTGGATAGGTGCTCGCCTCTCTTGATATTTGTAATCTGTCTCTTTCTCTTGATGCCCTTGAATGAAAGACTCTATTGGGGTTTGAGTTCCCATGGCTATGTCTTTTTGCGTGTTCTCATCCCTATGTTGCTTGGCTGATTTTCTACCAGGTCCAGGTTTCTTAAAGGAATCGATGGAAGTTCCATGTTTGTTAGTGTTGCTTCTGGTATGCCTAGAAAGAGAGGGTTCTAGAGAAGGTTGCGATGAGATGTTCAGGGAGGGAGGGTGATCAAAGGGCTTGGGTAGGATCGAGGGGGGCTAAGGAGGGTCCACGGAAGTAGGATCAAGGGAAGATAAGACTAGAAAGGGATTAGAGGAGGAGGGGAGGGGCGGATCTAGAGAGGGGAGGGTAGATAAAGAAGGGGAGGAAGAAGAGGGGCGAGAAGCAGAGGGAGCTGGAGGATCTGATTCCAGTGGGGTTTAGATGACGGGGCAGACTTCTTCTTTTTAACAATTTCCCATTGGCCTTCTTGTTCGCTGCTCTTTGCGTCAACAATCTTAGAACATATATCGGCAAAGTGTCCATATTAATGACATACCTTACATTTTAAAGGAATCTACTCGTAATTCAGCTACTGGATATGGCTCCATTCGTCCACTTTTAGTTTTATTTCTTACGGGAGCCCTTTGCCAAGATCCACTTCGACACAGATCCTTGTGCATGCTTGCATGTTATCTTTCGGTTCACTACAATCAATGTATTTTCCCACTATGTTCCTGATGGATCGAACAGACTCATCTCCCTAGAAGTTAAGATGGAGATGATGGAGACGGACCCAAACCGGAACAACACTGGGGACATCCAGTTCAGGGTCAAAGTCTAGAGTCCATTTGTTGAGGTAAAGGCCCTGGGAGTCCATGAAATAGGGCCCATTTCTGAAGATTAAATCCTTATCCTCTTTAGACTCAAAATGGAATGTGAAGTACCCTTTCCCACAGAACCTGATGGAAATTTTCCCTTGAATCTTGTCAGACCAGTTTCTTTCAACCCATCTTTGAATAGTTCTAGGAGAAGGCTAGAGGCCTATAAATTGACCTATGATACCTTTTTGAGTGAGTGAAAAAGACGCCATGCGAGGTAGGGCCGGAGGTAATTGAACATCCTAGAGTACATCCAACTTCTTGACAAATCTTGAAAGAGTAGGTCTGGGGCACTGCAGAGGAAGGGATTTCACCAAATCAGAGAAGGCGCGCTGAGGGTCGATCCCCTCCAAAGGCGGAACTGAGGGGGCCATGGCAAGAGGCGAAGGCCCAGGCAGACGAGGAGCTAGATCGCGGGAGCAGACTTAGAGGAGGGTGCGTGCGCACGGGCAGCAGCGAAGATATCTAATGGAAATTTGTAAGTGTTGTTAGTGTCATTCTTCTTATATATTTTTATCAATAAAAAGAGAGTTTTATTTGGTGGGAAGAGTTCCTACAATAGGGAATTATTTCCAGTGGGAATTCTTGCTAAAGGATGAAAGCTTTGTAATTTAAATCGTATGTTTCTATAAACCTTGATCATAAGTAAGTGACTCATAGAAATAAGTAAGTATTTTCTATGAATTATAAAAAATTATCACTCATGCTTTTATGTGAAACTATTTTCACAATTCAATTGAATTTTTTAATTTGATCATACATATATGAGAGTATGTTTATTATAATTCCATAAATAACTATATAGGTATTTGTGGTTGACGTGTTATTGAATGACTAGACTATTTTCTTATATTCAACAATAAATTATATGATTTTGTGTTTGAACCCAAATAAGCATGCTCCTAGGAATCAAGTATATATTAATTAGATATAGTATCTATTATAGTGGGAATATGTGACACAAATAATAGGTTTTAAATATTTAGATTAAATATTTTCAATTGGGTCAAATTTTCACTGATTCCAACCCTTTTTGGTGGCAACCAAGATCATATAATGGTGGAGATCACCACACCCAACAAGTATAGGCTTAATTTGGGCCTTGATTTGGTGATGATCCCTCATTATAGGAGGATTTTTTCCACCTATCAATACCTTTCTAATAATATGGTTGGCCATAAGCCAAATTGGTCTAGTTATGAAAGTAGAATTTACAAAGAACAAGATGTCAACTATGAATAATTACCAATGTTTTACATGAGGGGCATTAGGGTCAATTGATTCACTATTAGCCAACCATTTTTTTAAAAAACGGGTCACAAAATTAAAGAATGTGGAACACACATGGTGAGTCAAGAAAAAATTCCATCACACACTACCAAATCTTATGCATATCCAATTATTTCTTGATGCAACCAAGATTTTATGTGGATATTTGTCAAATATAGCTCCAAAATAATTATCCTACCAAACAATAATACTTCAAATACTTGAAGAGACAAAGAGATAAACCAATAATAAATTTATAGTCCCTTCAACAACACTGTAATAGGAGGGCCAAATCTTGTTTCCATTTACTTACATATAGCTAGAAGAATAAAAGGAAGTGGAATTATATATTATTTCATTTGTATACATTTTAGATCAACTAGTTGTCACATCCACTAAAATGACACGAACAAAGTAGAAAAAAACAACCGTAGTCAAGGAACCAACCAAGCATATTTAACTGACTCGACCTTAGTTTGAAATTGATTGGTTGGAAGTCTTGGGGGTGACCAACCAATAAACTTCGAAGTACCAAGTTAAAGGAGAACATAGACAAAATAACACAATAATTTATTAAAGAGGCATATAAAAGAGGAAATTCCTATCATTAGGAGTTTGAAAAAAGAAGGAAAATATTATTTTTGAGCATAGGGACATCCTATGTAGAAGCCATGATAGAGGTCTAATAAATCTCAATAGAGGAAATGAAGACATCGATTGTCTTGGAAAATAAAATAAATATTATGCAACTAAAAAAAAGAAAATGAATTTGAATAGTACGATAACAACACTAGTGGAGCATGACCTATGGTTAATCCCAAGTTGACATAATTGAGTTGTCCTATAAAAATAATACCAAATAAAATAAGAAAAAAAAAAGGTCATGGAACCTCATAAGATTTACCTCACACATGAGTCTCCTCCAATTGAGATAGCACAAATAATGCAATATATTTATTCTAGATAATATTCTCCAACATAGTTGAATAGGATATGAAAAGAAACTCAAGCATTTTTAGAAGAAACTTAGTCCAATAGAAAAGAATATAGGGATCATCCAATGGAAGAGGTGACATATTAGTGAAATTACGGAGGGTGTAGAGTAGAAAAGTGAAAAAAATGAGAAATCAAAAATGGAAATGTGGGAACAAGCTAATGTTAGCCCACTGGGTAAATAACAAACCCAACATCCAAATAATAGGAAGATATGACACATCCCTCACTAATAGAAATGGAAGATAATTATTTGATTAATTAGTCGACTGACTATTCAAATACCCGAGTAGAGGACTAACTAGAGACATAGTCAATAAAGGACAAGCAATCAAAAGAATTAAAGCAAGAATAAGACGAACAACTAGATGAGGGTTCTAGAAAGAAAACAAAGAATGAAACAACTAACAATAGAAACAATTGTTCAAGGTCTTACTAACAATTTAACCATAAAATCAAAATAGTCGATTGAGTAGCATATAAAAACATAAAATGGTAGTACAAAAATAGGGAAGAAAAATATGATAGAGAAAACCCCAAATCCATCATAAAAACCATCAAGCTCAAAGAAGTAAATAAAAGATAAGAAAGTAGGAAAAATGCTACAACAAAATAGTTCCTCAGAATTTAAAATTGTAGAAGAATCTATCCCAATCTCAAATGTAGTGTTCAACCCTATAACCACCTTGGATACATAAATTTTAGACTTATATCATGAGGGTGCTAGAGAATCCGTATCTAGGTGAAAACATGTAAAAAAGGATGATGAATGATTGATAAGAATAAAATATAAAGAAAAATTTGTCTGGAAATACTCTCAAATAAGCATGGGGGAAGTTAGACATCATTCCATCCAATTTAGGAGTTGACAAACTAGGATCAATAAAGAAATTGGTACAATAATTAGTCAAGTTTAATGTGTAGATAAAATAAGATAGTGAGGAAACTAAGGAGGAATTTAGAAGACTTAAGGAATACTTTCTACCATTGGAAAACAAATATAAAAGAATGGAAGAAGAAAAAAATCATCTTGAAGTAGATAACGCATCAACCATCCTATATTCAAAAGACCAAAAAACCCAGGAGACAAGGACAAACTTAGAAATTGAAATGGATAAGGCAACGACACTCAACACAATTTTGAGAAATTGGCTAACATAATTTGCCTCAACATATAGAAAATTAAAAGTGAAAAAAGGACTCCTATAATATTTCAAAAATAATAAGAACTCAAAAAATACAAGCAATAGCACGAAATTCCCTATCATAGCAAATTGAGGTAGCGAAGGAGGTTAAAACAAAATTAATGCAACAAAAGAGACAATGGTTTCGATAAGGAAAGAAGGAACAATTGGGAGTAGGAAATTCTATGAACCACCTTAATCAAATTACAAATAAGGCACATCATGTTGAATAAAAGGTTAACCTAGAATTGTTGAATGCACAAAATTCTTCAATAGTAAAAGCTCTCGATTATCTTACATAAATGAAGTTAATCGGGGTCCAAGAACAATAATTAATTGATTAATGAACACATTTTACCAATATATGCATAGATTGACATCCCAAATATATCAAGTCTCCTTTTCATATATTTAACAACCACTAGAACCTTAACAATAGTTGATTCCTATGTCTCCTCCTCATCCTAGATTTCAATTTTTCAGCCTTGGTGTATTTGCATCAATTTTTCCATCTTCAGGGTCACATGTACCAATAGAGCCAGAAGGGTTAGGCTAGAAATAAGGGAATTATAACATTAGATAAAGAGGTGTCCTTGCACACTTAGCCAAAAAAATACTATAAGAACTAGTTGTTCAAGAGGTGCAGACAAAACAAGTAATAAAAAAAAACATAACATCTTCCCCAACAACAAATCATCTTGAAAAAATGAACCATATTGGGAGAATACAACTAAATGACTTGGCATATCATATAAATCCATTTTTTTTAATTCAAAATTTCCGTTTTATTCATAATTTTTGTAATAATTTTAGAAAATAGCCATAATCTCCCTCTTACTCAGGGAAAACAAGAATTTGAGGTGGGGGGATATGTTTGAAGGGATAGTTGAATATGTTGAATATCTTGAGTGAGTGTTTTCATTGATGTTAAAGGATAATTAATGCCTAGATTATCTGGTGGTTGATAAGCCTCCCAATTCGGTGCATAAGAAGTCCCATCTAACCTTTCCTAGGCACATAAAGGCTATATTAAATGTCTCATTCTATAATGACTAATTTTTTCTTATCTTTAATAATTTATTAGGAAAGATTAGAGATAAAGGATTATTATGTGCATAATATTTATTTATTTTTATAGAATATTGAGAGAATATTGAGTAAATTCTAAAGATCTGCTGATTGAGAAAATCTAGGAATGTGTTCCCTACTACAAGAGAAGCAAAAAATTGGTATTTAAGGAAGATTCCTACTGTTGGGAAATAGATCCAATTTTTAAGGGATTTTGGAGGGGAAAATTTCCTCTTTTCTAGGACGTTGCTTCCCCATCAATTTTTATAAGTACCAATTCGAATTAGCCTATAGGGGCATGGATTTTTTAGCCTTCTTGTGAAGAAAACTAATAATTTTCTTTTATACATTCATTTCTAGCAGGGATGTATTTGAATTTATTCTAATAATGAAGTTTGGTTTCATTTTTAGCTTTTAAGGATTGGTTTCCTTCATAGGAATCTGAGTATCCTTGGGCTTGGCCATACTAGGAGCCTCAAAGCCCTAATGTACAATTTCTTTATCTTCTTTGCATTTCTTATTCATTTGCATCTCTTATTCTTGCATTTCGTATTTCTGCATTTAGTATTCATGCTTCATTTGTTGAAAGTTATATTTGTTAAATGATTGAAGTAAGAATTTTTTATGGTCATTAATACAGGTACAAGCATGATGCATCCTCAGATCAACTTAACAAATTCACATTCATCATTGAAGTACTTCGATTGGTTTACTAGTTCACAATTCTAAAAATTTTGTTGAATTCTAGTATGTATTAATGAGCTTATTTCGAGTTGATTCCACTTGCATTGAAGTATAAAAACATCCAACTTGATAAAAAAATTACCCCATAACATTTTCACTTTATTAACTTAGGTATTTGGGTACTTAGATCAACTTACTAGTTCACTGTTATGAAATTTCTGGTTTTAGTAATAAATTTTTACTAAATTTTATCACGTGTTAATGGAATTCTTCTGAGTTGATTCCACTTGTATTGAAGCCTAAAAAAAATTAATTTAATGAAAAATATCACCCCATAGTTTTTTAATTTAATTAAATTTGGAATTTTTCATGTTAAGTCGAGAAACAGTCTTGGTGGAAGTTTCCTGTAGCGATAGAGAGTTTCCTATAATAGTCTATTTTTCAACTCTTCCCTTGCCCAGATTCACTTCAAATTCACGGTAAAAGTATATTTATGTATTAATATATCCCATGAATTCTCTGAGACAAGTTTGGTTGAGCTAAGGCTTAGTTAGGTCGCCATTTAGCTTCTACATTGCTTGCTTCTTGAATGTTGAGTTTTGCAACTAGTCTAGATTTCCTTTCCCACAATTTACTTTAAGAAAAATATGATTTCTTTCTTGTAAGAGTAATATACGGATTTCCTTTCCCACAATTTACTTTAAGAAAAATATGATTTCTTTCTTGCAAGAGTAATATATGGATTTCCTTTCCTAAAAGTTATAATATATTTCCTTTACTATTATTTAATTTCTAGCAAGATAGATTAGTTTTTTTTTTCATTAGCCTGTGTGTGCTTTCCTTTCTTACAAATAGAATACATTTTATTTTTCTCATTTTCTTTCCAGCAAAAGTAGAATATGTTTTCTTATTTTTATTTATCTTATGCAACTTAGGATTGACAAATTACTTAGATATTTTCTCATTTAAATTTGTTTCCTTGCTTTCTTTCTCCTACATAAAAGGGAGTCAAATTAGGAAGAGGAAGATGTATGTTGCACATACAATGTCATCTCCTCTTAAGTTTGTACAAACTCTGGATTGATAAATAAATTTGGTAGCCTTCGGGGTTGTAGCATTCTTGTTGTAATAGTGGGGCTCATCACTTTTTCAAGGTTTCAAATCAAACACTCTCTTGTTCTTGGATTGATTCCTTCTTTATTTTTTGCATTCATATTTTCCACAAAAAAATAAAATTGCATTAGGAATATTTCATTTCAAAAACTGAAAATTGCATTCTCATTCAAAATATTTTATAAAAATAAAAAATTCCTCTTAAATACCATAAACACCCCCCACTTGATCATGTGGTGTAGTAAGAGCCACATCTCCATCCACTATTGTAGGTAGAAGAAGAAGAGGTAGCCAAGAAGTTAGAAGGAGGCATGGAGAATCTTTACCTTTTCAACTCAAATCAACAAGATATGAACCACCCCTCCTCTTTCAATACAATCTATAATGCACAATTTCAACCTTGGTATCCATATAACACCACAACTTGGTCTATCCCCACTCCATGGTATTATCCTTCCCAATGGGATCATCCATATTTCTCTTAATATTCATGGTCTTATCCTATCCAACCTTCCATTCCTTCATTTCATCCATATCAACAACGACCTCCTCATTAGGGTGATCCATATTTACCTCAGCATCTTCAGTGTCCCCAATTCCAATATCCATACCATCCGCCTCCACCATAAACATAACCTCAACCAAAAACATATGAAATACACACTCCCACTCAACTACCTCCATAAAAATTTCCTAACCCAAATAATAATGTAACTCAACCACTTGCAATGGTTAAGTAAAAAATTTCCAAACAACTCCTCTTGATCCAAATGATATTCATCTTTGATTGGGAAGAATATTACAAACAAGGTAATCTCTTGTTGTCATTGATGAAAAGAATCTAAAAGAAGAAGATATAGAGAAGTATAAATAATTATGGACCACATTTGATGGAGAGCAACCATTGGAACCTGACATTGAAGAATTTTTGTTATGCTTATCATCAGATCTTGCATGTGTTCAAGAGACTAATAAGAAACAAATAGAAGATATAAATGTCATGGTAGAAGAGGACATAGAAAGTGATCTAGATGATAAAGTGAACCAAGGGCATCACACCTATATTTAACATTGATTCTAGACAATCATTGAGTTGGGGCACCATGCTCCTCTTCAGTAGTTGATATCATCTCAATCAACGCGGTTGATCTCTCATATTATAGTATATATCAAAGAATATATTTCAAACCTACATATGAGTTTATTTTCCATTTTGTTACATACATGGATCCATTGGAAGTATTCCTATACTTGAAATATATTTTATTTTTTTCAAGTAGAGTAGGATAAAATAAATAAATAAAAAAGGGACAAAAAGAAAAGAAGCAGAAAAGAATAAATTCTCAAGTTAATTTTTTTCTTAAGGCACCTGAGATTGGCTTACTAATTGAAAACCTCCATGAGGTAGTAAGTGGGTTGGAAAAAGGAAAAAATAAAAGAAATAAGATCCTGGGTGAAAAACTCCTCTAAGGCGTCTAAACAAACTTGTTGCTTGAAAACGCCATTAAAGCAACTAGTAGGCCTAGAAAAAAGAGAAAAAATGCAAAAATGAAAAGTAAAGAAAATCCCTTTCTCCAAGTATCTCTTTCTAATGTATGTAGGTACTCTCCAACCTATGCCAAAAACAAGAACAAGATAACACAATAAGAAGAAATTGATTGGAAAATAAGACATCTAGTCAAGGGCAGTCAAACTTGAGTTTTTCTTATCCTTTGCCAATATGCTCCAACATGGCCAAGGCTAGGCCAATCCATCACTCTCATCCATTTTCAACCTTCCCCCATCATTATCAAGCCTTTTCCATTCATTTTTATCATTTTCGTAAGTTTCTACAGGAAAATTTTGTGTTGCTATATGATATACCAAAATTGCTAAAAAGCATAGGACAAAAATTGTGACAATATATCATAAACTGTACATCCATTGGCAAAGATTTTTTATGGGAAGATGCAAAGGATGATGGTAACATGCTCAATTTTTTTTTTTTATAAAATTCTAGTGTATATTTTTCAATAAATTGACTGCCATCACTTACATCCATTTCTCTTTTTCATTATGATTCGTGCATACATTGACCAAGATTGTTTATGGGGAGATGCATAATGATGATGGTAACATGATTAGAATATTGTAGGCGAATAAAATATACCATTTGAGAGATATTGGCTAAACAAGTCTGTTATAGGAAAGTTACAGGTTGCTACATGAAAGTTCTTGTATTGCTATAAGAAACTAGAAAGAAAGGGATAAGGTTGTAAAACATAGTTTTTTTTTTTAATCTCTAAGAAAGGGTGAAGATCCTTAGGACTCCATACAACTGATAAAAATCACCAACACCTCCAAAGAACTTCCACTTTTCCCTTCATTTTAACTTTTCCAAAGCAAAAAAAATGTCACCCCATCATTATCAACATCCCCCTCTAGAATTATGAAAAATTTCCAAAGGCTCCAACAAAAAAAATTAGTGATTCTAACGGGCTTTTTTGGCTACTACAAGAAATCACACAATCCTATATCAGCCTCCAAAAACCCTACAGACTCAACCTGCACCAACACTACAAAAGTATGATGAATTTTACCACATTACAAGGCCCCATATAGGTTGCTACAAGATCACCAATCATACAGAAGTAACAACATACAACACATTTTTCAGCGTTTTTCTGAAATAGAGTATCTAATACCATGATGAATTGTTCCAAAAATCTATAAGGCGACATTAAGCAACCCCACAATGATGTAGGTGCAACATGATTTCAACAAGAAATAAAATAATATCAACATAAAGACCTAAGAATTCACCTTCAAGGCCTCTATCCAACCTCTCTGCGTTCATTCTACTCATTTCCTCACCCTTTGCAAGCTTCTTCTACCATTTCTAAGTCCCTCTCATTTGTTTCTACTAGTTTCCTAAATCGCTATAGGAAATTCCCTGTATCACTACAAGAGGATGTCAAGCATAGAAAGCAGGATCAAACTTGATGTCCTTCCCTGTGAACAAGAGAGGAAGCCTATGGAAGCCCCTAGTGCCTATCCACTCCATCAACCTTCACTTTCTCACCACTATCCCACTAACCTTCCATTTAAAACTCAACCCTCCATCTCTTTT
Source organism: Pinus taeda (assembly GCA_000404065.3). Classification (NCBI taxonomy): domain Eukaryota; kingdom Viridiplantae; phylum Streptophyta; class Pinopsida; order Pinales; family Pinaceae; genus Pinus; species Pinus taeda. The sequence continues at coordinate 21,024 of APFE031029634.1, forward strand.
TCCACCATCACCATCAAAGAAAAACCCTCCAAACACCACTAGAAATCTCACCATGAATTATCAAAAAAAATTAAGGCCTCACTCAAAGAAAATCATGAACCTGAGGAGGTTATGTGGTTGATACAGGAAGACATGTAGTCATGTAACATCTTGTATATGCCCTGCAGGCTCGAATTTGTAGCACCAGTCTGAGAAATATGAATACCACAACACTTCAATATCCTTAGAAAACATACTTGAGAAACTATAGGGTTCCCTGTAGGCTTCAACTATACCTTTAATCATCAAGAATCAATATCAATAGATCAACTACAAAAAAAAATATTTTGACATTTTGAGTTTTTGATCAGAGAATCCACAGTAAGAGAATTTTTACACCAACGTTTCGAATCCCAAATGGGATCCATCATCAGGGTTAAGAGAAAGATGATAAAAGAAGAGCACGATGGAGGAAATAAATACTTATGAAGGAATGAAAATTGAAGGAACAGCACAGTTCGGCAGGGAAGATTAATAATGAAACATAATATTAACATTTATT
>APFE031029634.1:22158-52153 GCA_000404065.3 Pinus taeda
AAAATTAAAAATAAATGTTAATATTATGTTTCATTATTAATCTTCCCTGCCGACCTGTGCTGTTCCTTCAATTTTCATTCCTTCATAAGTATTTATTTCTTCCATCGTGCTATTCTTTTATCATCTTTCTCTTAACCCTGATGATGGATCCCATTTGGGACTCGAAACGTTGGCGTAAAAATTCTCTTACTGTGGATTCTCCAATCAAAGACTCAAAAAGCACAAACCACAGATCTCTGAAAGCGAATATTTTGACATCTTGAACCAAAGATTTTTCCATCAGTAAAAGAGGCTACAACAAATATCTAGAGGTAATGAAGGGACTACTGTAGCTTATAGATTACATTAACAACCACTTTAGGACCCTCAGGAGAAATTCCAACAGTCACATCAAAGTCCAAATAGTCAAATGAGCAACTGGAGCATTAATTGCAAAGGCAAAACCAAGTAGGGCACAATATGAAACTCTCGAACCTCACCCTTCAAACCTATTCTAGCTTGAGAAAACATTAAAAGTGTGAGAAGGGAATTTTTTTTATAACCAAACTTAATAACAAAGCAACCTAAGGCTTATTTAGTAGTCAACTTACCTTTTCTTCAAGAGATACCCATACATATGGGAGGTGAATGAGACAAAAGTGAAAGAGACTTGAGTAAGTGGGTTGTTATCATTTGGTCATGATAGAGGAAAAGGAGTGTGAAGGTGTAGGTGGGGGCCAACTCAGTTAACTCAAAGCACTCTGAATTTTTGCATGCAATATTGCTTATATATTGTTGGCTTGTTAGGGCCCGACCCAGGTTTGGAGTTAATTAGCCAAACAAATCCCTCTACTACTAGCCCTTTTGGCAACAGCCCACAGAGTGCGGACTGAGGACTCACCCGAAGTAGTATGGGGGGTTGCTGGAACTAGATTTATATACCCTTGAGATGTCTGAGAAGTTGAACTGTTCCAACTGTTAATCCCTTCACGCACTTCCCTATCCCTTGAGCCCTGATATACTTGCCTTCGTGCAGCCTTAACCAGGGGTTGCGCTGCTGGAGCAGCATTCTGCACTATTTAGTTGTCTTCCTACACCAGTTAATTATCTTGGTGTACTTGGATGCCTTATGTTATATTTATTTATACAACACATTCATATGAGTTTGCATAACAAATAAACAGTAAACTTGCAATTTATACCCAATAATACATTAAACAGGAAAAGATACATAGAAATATGATAAAACTTCTCTTTATTGATGTTTCCAATGGTTACCGAATCGACCTTCCTTGCGCACTCACTTGCAGGGGTCCACGCACTTAGATGTGGACTACTAGGCCTTTGTGCACTCAGTTGTAGAGCCTTCTCCTACCCTACGACCCAAGACACACTTTACACTTCGACTCAATCTCTTAGACTCATCATTCTTCTATTCTATTCGCTTATTCTTCTTCTTTATACTTAAAGCCTCGCTCTATTTATACAATCCCATGGTCCGCGGGCCATGGGTAGGTCTATCAAGCCGATATTACATTACAAAAATAAGGGCAGACAACCCTATGACTCTATTATGACTTTATGCTCTGCACCCACAAATTGCGGAGTATTTACAATGGACTTGGTCAAATCTTGGGCTTTAAGCCCCAAAACATGCCATGGAGGGGTTCCATGCCCAACAATCCCCCAACACAAACATCGTAACTCTCCCTCGAGTCACTCTATCAGTGTGGAGATCTTCACGCGTAGTCCCTCCAACTCTGTTCGAACTGCTGCAAGGTTGGTAGGCGTACTGAGTAGTTTCCTATTGAATTTCTTGTACTCATTGTTCCAAGACCGCGGTGTTGGCACTGCTTCCCTAGACCTATTCCCGTGTCTCCTACATTTGTGCAAGCTTGCCTTCAATCATTGCTATGATGGTGAAGGCCTCGTCGATCCAAGGCTAAACGCACGCCTTCAGGACTGCTTCTTTGTGCTGTGCGGCCTCTACCTACTCTTTCATCGCTTTGGCCTGTTGCATGTGCACGAGCCTCTGAGTGAGGGCCACCGTCTATGCAGTCCCTTTGAAACTTCCGTACTATTGCTAGAGCTCATACGCCTCTATCTCTAAGAATTGGATGTTGGGGTCCTCCTGTAGATTCACAAGGACCTCAAATGACTCCTCCAACATTCTAGTGCAGTTCCCTACTACACTGCCAATCTCTTCTAGCCCTGATGTAATAGTGTTGGCGTGCTGTTCTCTTAGTTCTGGAGGGGTGGACAACTGGGTCTTCTACTGCAGCTCTGTTATCTAAAGGTTCATCTATAGTTGAACCTTAGTCATTTCATCCCACGCCTCACACACCCCTGCTGCTAGCCTGTGGATGTGCACCTCTATTGGTGTGTCTGCTAGCATGGCCATCTCAGGTACCCTTTGACAGGCTTCTTCTAGTACCTATACCAGCTTCTTATTCTGTGACACCACTTCATCACGCTGCAAGCCCAACTGCTCCATGTTGATATTTTGCTTGCTTAGTACTTGCAGCGCGTGACTCTCCCTAGCCCACAGTTCTGTAGTAATCCCATCCTGTAGAACGTATAACGTCTCCTGCGAGAGTGTAGCCATGTTGATCTCGATACCCTTTAGTGCGCTAATTGTAGGCATGTCAGCCTCATTTGTTGTCACTAGTTCCTCTTCCGAAAACACTATTTTATTTGTTGTTCGAGCGTGTAGAATCTACTCTGCTAGAGTTGTCCCTACTGCAAGGCTGGTCGAAAGGGTACTAGCCTAAGGAGTGCACACCTGCAACTCATGCAGCTACACTTTGAGGGCCCCCAAAACAATTTGGTTCTCTTGCACAAAATTCTGGAGGGCCTCAAAGGTGACATCATGCACCATCACACCGATTTCATGCAGATCACCCTCAGTAAGGGTGATCGGGTCAGTAGACAACTTTGATGCGTTGACCTTCTTGCGCGGCCCCGTCCACTTGCTCGAGTGTTGGTGCTTTAGCTGTGTTGATGTGGTTTGTGGGTCTGCACCTCCCTCCTCTTCCTCTGCTTCCTACCCATGCAAAGGTGACTTTTTTCCCTTTCGCACCTTCTCGACTGCCTCCTGCTTTGTTGCTACTGTTGTGACCCTTTTCTATTATGATGTTGTTTATGCAACATCCCGCACCTCCTGCACTTTTGTTGCCACTGCCTCTTGCCTTCTCTTTTCTGCCAACTGTGCCATGCGTAGTTTGGCCTCCTCTTTCTTCTTCTATGCCATAGACTTCTCCATTTTCGTGATCCCTAGAGCCTGTCACTCCGGCGGCCATGTCTCTAGTACATCAAAGATTACATCATCCATGGCTACAAAGGGTAGCTCTCGCCATTTCTTGGCCAGGTCCTCATGCGCCTTGATATAGATGTTGTGGAGGTCTGCTTTAAACTCTACAAAACTTTGCAGGCTATTGTAGATAGTGGGTGACAATCGCAGCTTGTAGTTTATCCCCATTCTGATGTTCATTTCCATGAACACCCAGAATATCTTACTGTCATGGATCCAGTTCACGTCCTTTGTGGCCCAGAGTGAAGCGTACTTCATGGCCTTCGGCAGATCCCTTTCGATTATGGGGAACTAACTGTCCTGCAGAAATTCCCTCGCCACGAGCACTATCGACAATAGAAGCCATGCATAGTGGAAAATTTTTCCTTGTTCGTGAGCCTCGTGGAAATTTTCTAGGAACTCCTTGGAGAGGAACTCAGACCAGTTAAACTGGAGCCCCTCTGCGCACTGCTCAGCAGGTGCTACCACCGGCCCGGGTACCTCGTCTGCATGGCACTTGCGCATAACCTTACTTACCAGTATTTAGGTTGCCACTCTTACTGCTTTATTGTTGATGATGGATATGGCATAGCCCCTTTTCTTCTTCTCCAGTTTATATTTTTTCTTCATGGCCTCTGTGATGGCCAAGTCACTATTCTTCCCCTCCAAGATATCTATGGGGTCCTCCCCTTTGCATGGAATCTAGGTAATGTGATGAATCAAGTGGTTCGTGATGGGGATGGTTTACTCCAACCAAAAACACCCACCATGCACTAGGCAGAGAATCTCCCTGATGATGAAAATTGTTATTGGGGCGTGGTGGAAATGCGACACCTAGAGTAGGTTTAGCAACCCTGCCTTTTCCACTCCGTACAACCACTTTTGTGGCTCTATTTCGGTAACCTCTATCGTGGTGTTCTTCTTAGGCTTCATGAGCTACACGGTCTCTAGGTGAGGGAACTTCTTGTGGTCAGCGAGATCCCAATCTTCAAATTTCAAGCTAGGCACCTATCCCAAGTGTGTGCCCTAAAAAATGATGTTGTCTGGGAGGAGCGAGGTCTAGAGAGAGCTCTTGCTCTCATCGAGATTCTTGGGCACTTTTTCCTTCCCCTTCCACGGGGGGATATACGTGGGAAGCTTTGTTGGAGGGTGTGCAGGCTCAACTTCTTACTTCATACCTTCATCCTCGTCTTCTTTGATGATAAGGTCCTCCAGGTCTTCCTCCTCTTGATCAATTTCCATGTTAATGACTTTCCCAGCGGGTTTCATGGGGACAAACATACGAGAACCATTGATTGTTTGTCTTTATTTGGCCTTAGCGTGCACGATGATTTAGGAATTTCTACCACAATCTCGACACCTTCAGGGGCATCCCCCACAGTCAGGGTCTGTGCGACCTCTTCGAAGGTCATCTCTGTAGTTTCTATAACTTCCTCCAATGCCACCATTGTGTCCGACCATAAATCTATCACTCACATAATCAGGGGCTCAATCAATGCTCTGCACAGGTTGAACAGGGCTCTGCTCAGAATACGTGAGTTATACAACAACTCAATCCACAAATGACCAAGTGTTGTTTGCTTGGAAGCCCTTTGTAATTTATAGTGCCTTTTGAATTTGAATTCGACTATTCCCCCCAAATCCGCTTCATTAATGCTCCCTTGGTGGCAAATTTTCCTAAATCTTTCCCATAAATCGCATCTTAAATACCCGCCGCCTGCTCCATTTGGTCTCAAGTTGAGCATCACATCATGAATAGTGACTCCAATGGTCAGTTTCCGGCCAAACCACGTAGCAGAACAACCTCCCTAGTGCGGTCGTAGACCTTGTGACTCTTTGCCTCTATGCATAGCTCCAACATCGCGTAGCTCCTGAGAAGACTAGTTTATAGTCCCGTGCCTCCTTTCAACTACCAAGAGCGCTAAGACTACGCTTCCCTCGGTTAGTCAGGTGGCTGCACCACCTGTATAGGGTTTCATCCGATCATCTGTCACTTTTCCTAGACCATAACCAATTTTTATTGTTACTAGTTGGGTCGCGCATCTTATCATCTACAGCATGCCATCATGGTCGATCCATTTATTAATATGTGGTCCAATCCAAGGCATTAGGCTGATCAATTCGTGACAATATTCCTCAAATTTGTCGATGTGATTGTGTGCAACTTGCTTTGTCATCCTAGGTTCTTTATCGAGGAAATCCTTCTTGATCCCACCCTCCATCTTCTTGGCTTCTGCTTCTAGCAGAGTGCTTTTCTCCCTTAACCACACCCTATCATTCATACATTCTTGGAGCCAAAGGTCACCCTATTGGATTTCCTTGTTAGGTCCCAAGTGTTCTGCTTTGTTTAGCTATGCGATCCCTTCTTCCAAGGCTCCGCGAACCATCGTATTTGCTGGTGCTGCCATGCGCGGACTAGGCATTTTATGCTCTATGGGGATTACAATGTTTTCTCCATACTCCAGCCTTGGGGGTGCTTACACCATCAATTTCTTTTACGTGGTCCTATAAGCCCATAGAACCACTAGTACGCATAGGTCCCAATCAGTGCATTGTGCACTTTGTACCTTATTCAACACTTCGCATACTTCGTTAAAGGATTTTGCACGGATAACCTTCATTGCACTTGGTATTTCCATACTCCGTGGTTCCAACCAGAGGGGCCATTCGCACCATTGCCTCACCCACACATGCTTGCTTACCGTGTCTCCTAATGCGAAGACTATGTGCATCCGTGCAGGTTTCATGCCATATGCCTGTATCCATCTGGACAAGTGGGTGTGCAAACCATTTCATCCAGAAATCTTGTCTATTTCTCACATATAAGGCTTCCCAAAATACATGTGCATCATCCTCCTACATTCATGCGAGTCCTCAAAGCTGCTTTGGTGCATACCCCACCACCTCGCGGGCATAGCATGCAGTACCCATTCCAAAGCTTCGAAATGTTGCTGTTCTGGCACCTCTCTTTCAAATCTATTTAGGAAGTCATTCACATCACTTAACCCATCATACGTAGGAAAATACCTTACCTTTTTTGATACGTAGCACAATGATCTCGTCATCATGTTACAGTTCAACGTAGTTACCTCATGTAACCGCTTCTGCCATCTTTATATATCCTCGTCAGAATCCGAGGTGCAACAACTTTTGCGCTCCCATGATATTTTTCCATCTGCGGTTGGGTTCATCAAGTCTTGTTCTCATGTAGTTATCTTGTAGATGCAGTCCAATTCATCGTCACTTTCATAGTCGTGCACTGGCTCTATGTAGCGCGATCCTTCAGCAAGGTCCAAAGGTACAACTACGCGCAGAGACTTCTTCTCAAAAATCATCTTGTGCCTCTTCAGATTTATCACCCCATTCATGTAAGTGGCCTAATTTATTCCTAATAGTGCAGGGTAGGGATTATTGTCATCAACAATCTCTATTACTTAAAAGTCTGCTAGCACGCTTGCTCCTTCGATATCCACTGTGATTACCTACAATCTCCCCATAGGTAGGATCTTTTGCTAGTTCGCCATTCGTAGTTGGATAGGAGACCATTGCAGCATAGGCCTTCCCATGCGCTCCCATATTTGCTTCGGCAAGATGTTCGCATCTGATCCTAGGTCCAGAATCACTTGGTCCATCTCATATTCTCCAATCTGCACGGTCAATCTCATTTCCCTTCCCATTCATGTCATGTGCTTTTTGAGCTTCCAGACTATGCGCGATTCTCCTGGCATGGTCCCAATGCATCTATTTATGATTTCCTGTAGCCCCTTTACAGCCTTGCTGTTATGTAGTAGCTTCATGCATGTTTCCAGGAATGTTGTGAGCATCGATGGTTCCATTTCCAGCTCCGATCTATCTTTACTTCTTGAATTAGAGGCATCAACGAAGTTCTTCTTGGCTTCCATGAAGGTTTCCTTAGCACGCTCCAAATCAAACTTTGATTCCTTCATTGGAGCCTTGCGAACCCAAGTACTTTCTTTAGGTTGCTTTCCTTTGTCATCCCATATCGTAATTCCACTTTGGAGCACAATATTCACATTAGGGTCTTCCTCGCATGGCTCAGACCTCATCATTTGCAGGTTCTGAGTCCAGGGAGGTTGGAGCGCTCCTTTATCACACAACCACGCTATTAGTGTGGGACAATCCTCTGTCTCATGATCAAACAATGTACAATACAAGCATGATGGTCACATTGGATTTGTACAATCATGGGCATAATGTCATGGCCCTCTGCAATTGTAACATATCATTTGTCCACAACCTCTTCCAGGTCCTCCTCCACCTCGGCCTCATCCACGCCCCTGAAAGCTGGTTCGTGCCATCCCTACGTTCAAGGGCCCGTGTTTTTACCTAAACTCTATAGGTAGGAGTCTGATCCATCATCAGCTCATAACTTCTACAGGTGCACTCATCATGTCCCACTGATATATAGATATTACAGAACAACTGTTGTGAATTTTGTGTGTACTTTTGCAATAAATGGTAGTTGTCTATAGCATGCTTTCTCCCTATCTGACAAATCGCTCACCATAATGCAGGAGCCACACTGGGTCCTGCTTGTGCCTCCAGTCTCAATGGCATTGGTCCTCCTCCCACGAGGTAATTCGCGAATGCCAGGTAGTACTGCTCGTCATGTCCTTGACCCTTGCACTTTATGCACCATACGTCGTCGTGCACTTCTGGGCAAGCCATCCTATCTTGTTCAAACTCTACATCTCAAGGCACAAGTTCTTCAACTGCATGTGAATCTGTTGAACCCTCAAGTTAGCATCATATATCAGGGTCTCGTAAAATCTCATCGCGACCTCCAAGGCCTCAGCCTGATTTGTTAGCCTCTGTTGTGACAACGCGTTCCTTATATGCAGCGTTAACGATGCTACAAAACATTCGCGGTGTTTTCCATCCGTCAACGTCATGTTAGCTTTACAAATTGTGCACTTCAGTCTATGATCCAACTCCCAAGGGGTCTCACCTAGTGGCATTGTGATTTCCTTGAACCCAATGATCGACTACGCCTCTGACTTTGGCCTGCTAAATTCTTTGTTTACCGTAGTTTGAATATCTAAGATCCCCACATTCGAATTGTCATTGGAATGCTTAATGTACCAAGTCAGTGTGTGATCCTGCAAAGCGTTGACCAACGTCACTTTCTTTATATTTTCATCCATAACTCCCTGTGCTTCCCATACAGCTTTTATCACGAACCAAAACTGGTTCAGATCTTCATTCCCTACTCCCTTGAACACTGGCAACTTTATCGCACTCACCATATTGATTCGCGGTGGTGGCGGAGGTGGTATCGGCATAGATGTGGGTGAAGACAGTGAAATTGGTAGTGGTGTGGATGGGGGTGGTATGCATAGAATCCTTTGCCTTATCAAATTGATTGCACTTCGTGGTGAGACCTTCGCAAGACTTTCCTCATCCCCTCACAGAGGTGAAATCAAGGGGCTAGTTTATAATTCTCCACTACCTTCGTTTCTGTAGATTCTCCCACTTCCCGTAGCCCCAAACATCAATTTATTCACATAACCCATTTTTCACATAGTAGCATTTTAATCCGAGTGTTCAAAGATTAACATACTTACCTTGTGGTCCTTTGAGGAAGCATCGTCCTACCTTGCTATAGCTGACTAAAGTATCTACTACGAACTCGGTGATGAATCCTCCTATAATTCAATCAAGCCAGTGATCAACAACATGTGTGATCTTATCCTCTAATGCTTCCAATCTGTGAACCAACTTTGGAGTCCGCACAATAGGTCTGTCGAGCTTGCACATTCCTTGGCTATCTGCTAGCTTTGTGATCCACTCATATATCTCAGTAGGGAAAGATGAGAAGAAAATTTCATGGATCTCCATGTGTAAGTAGCATTCTAATCACTCTTCTTTTGATAATCATGGATTCTTGTTCTCCTGCATCGCTAACTCATGAATCTTCCTATCCAACCAATCTTTGATTCCTTTCCTTGATGGATTCTAGTGATATGACATCAGATATCTGTATGTAGATCCCAGTCCCGACAATGGAAGCATTTATTGGCTTGTTGGGGCCTGACCCAAGTTCAAAGTTAATTAGCCAAAAAAATCCCTGTACTACTAGCCCTTTCGGCAACAGTCTGTGGAGTACGGACTGAGGTCTCACCTGAAGTAGTATGGGGGGGTGCTGGAACAAGGTTTTTGTACCCTTGAGATGTCTGAGAGGTTGAATTAGTCCAACTATTAATCCCTTCATGCAGGTTACCTCGCACACTTCCTGGTCCCTTGTGCCTTGATATACTTTCCTTTGTGCGACCTTAACTAGGGGTTTCACTACTGGAGCAGCGCTCTGTACTATTTACTTGTCTTCCTACACCAGTTAGTTATATTCACATACTTGGATGCCTTATGTTATATTTATTTATACAACACATTCATATGAGTTCTCACAACAAATAAATGGTACACTTGCAATTTATACCAATAATACATTAAACAAGAAAATATACACATAAATATGATAAAACTTCTCTTTATTGATGTTTCCAATGGTTACAGACTCAACTTGCCCTATGCACTCACCCATAGGGGTCCGCGCACTCAGCTGCAGACTACTAGGCCTCTACGCACTCAGCTGCAGAGCCTTCTCCTACCCTATGACCCAAGACACACTTTACACTTTGACTCAATCTCTTAGACTCATCATCCTTCTATTCTATTCACTTATTCTTCTTCTTTATACTTAGAGCCTCACTCTATTTATACAATCCCATGGTCCGCGGGCCATGAGTAGGTCTATCAAGCTGACATGACATTTCAAAAACAATGGTGGACAACCCTATGACTCTATTATGACTTCACGCTTCGCACCCACAAATTCTGGAGTCTTTACAATGGACTTGGTAAAAACTTGGGGTTTAATTCCCAAAACATGCCTTGGGGGGATTCCATTCCCAACATATATTAAAAAAAGAAAAGAAAAAGAAAAAGAAAAAAAAATAAGGTGGTGGACCCACCACCTCTCGACATGCAAACTGGCTGCTACAAGAACCTATATGCACTATTATAAAATACAAACAAACTACTACATGATCCTACAAGTTGCTACAGGAAGTTCACTTAGTGTTACAGGAAGGTTCTTTTTGGCCATAATGGCCATAAAATCTCGAGGATTAAAATAAAAGCATAAAAAATGGTGTATGTGTAATTTCTCCTCACCAATGTTTGATATAAGGACTTAAGAAGCTATCTCAATTCTTAGGAAAAACACTGTAATTTTCACAATTTTGAATTTTAGTAAGTAAAACAATGAATTGGTTGAGCATTTACTTAAAGGATATGGTGTGTTTAAAGGATAGGGTGTGTTGCACAAAGAGGAGGTATATGTTGTGATTTTTCTTTCCCTCAACCTTGTAAAACAATTTGTCAAATTTTCCTCTATTCCAACATCTTCCACTACACAGGAAGCCCTAGGGTCTTGTAGCAATAGAAGAAAAATATTTTGTTCACTCTTATTAGAAATATATTAATCCATGGGACAAGTATTTAATGGAAGAAGAAATTGATATTGAAGAGGAGGAATCAAAAAAAATAATTAGAAGAAAAGACAGGGGGAAAAGCAAAAATGTAGGCTGAGCCAAAGACAAAGGAAAAAATAACAGAGACATGATTAGAGGCTAAGGATGTTCTTTCACCTTAGGAAAAAACTCAAGAGCTTATTAAAACACCAAAAGAACCAACAAAGGACTATAAATAAATTGAAGAGCATGTTGGTTCCCATCTAGCAGGGGAAACTACATCCACATCCACATGGATGATAGAAAAGTAATTAGAAGCATACATGAAGAAAAGAAGGGTAGAGAAGATGAGTGGGTTTCTCAGAGGGTGAGCAACAGTTTCAGTAGGGGGGTATGATGGGCCTCCCAATTAGGTACATAATAAGGTATATCTAACCTTTCATAGGCACATAAAGGCTATATTAAATCTCTACTTTTAAACTTAATAATATTTTCTAACTTTAATGAGATTTTAGGAAGGTTTAGAGATAATTGTTTATTATGTTCCTAATATTATTGATTTTCTAGAATATTGAGAGAATATTGAGTAAACTCTGAAGATCTACCGATTTTTGGCTTCTCTCACAATTTACTTTAAAAAAAGTATGGTTTCTTTTCTTCAAGAGTAATCTAGGGCTTTCCTTTCCTGCAACGTAGAATAGATTTATTTTACTGTCGTTTCCTTTCTAGCAATATAGATTATATTTTCTTTGTTTTCATTAGCTTATGAATGCTTTCCTTTCTTGCAAATAGAATAGATTTCCTTTCTGTCATTTCCTTTTTAGCAAGAGTAGAATATGTTTTCTTATTGCTATTTATCTTATACAACTTAGGATTGGTTCCTTACCTAGATCTTTTGCCATTTAAAGTTGTTTCCTTGCCTTATTTCACCTGCATCAAAAGGAGTCAGATTATGAGGAGGAAGGTGTCTACTACACATAAAGTGTTGGCCCCTCTTAATTTTGTACGAACTCTAGAATGATAATTAAAGTTGGTAGCTTTGGGAGTTGCAACATTCATGTTGTAATACCGGGGCTCATTAGTGGTGTTTCCATGTTATGAAACCAGCTCACAAAAAGATAGAAAATATAGATCAATGCCTTAGAAACCAACCTCTTTGAGGGGGAAACCTCCTTTACATTACAAAAATGAAAAATTCTTGGATGATACAAATGACAAGACCTCATTTCCATATATAGGAGTTTAAAGGGTCATAATATAATCAGACTCAACATAACAATAATAATGTAAGGGAATAATAATAACAATAGTGGGCTTCTATGGGGCACAATAATAACAATATGGGGACTACATGGGCACAACAATATAATAAGGGGGTTGTACTAATAAAAATAAAGGGTTACTTTAGTAGTCTAGAGACCTAACATGCCCCTCACCTTCAAAAAGTGTTGTCCTCAATGCTTGATTAGTTCTTGATGCTTCTTTATAAATTCTTCCACTTGATTTGATACTCTGAAATTGATCTATTTTGTAGCTGTCGATTTCTTAGTTTTGTGACTGCTTCAGGTTCCAATATGATTTTTCCTTCCTTGTCAAGTTCTCGCAATACTATTTGAACTGGATCTTCTACAACTTTTGAATGAGTTCCCACTCCTTTGGGCATATGGATATCTGTAAGGTCTGATGTTTGGAGGAACACTTCTTGGAATGGAATGAATAGCATGATCATGATCAAGAATATGTAGAAGGCCTTTGGGAGTCTCAAATACCTTTGAATGATTGTCCAAAAAGTTTTGGAGATCTGGAGAAATACATGATTTCAATGTGGGATCCAATAGCGAACATAATTGTACAATTACGCTCTGTTTTTTTTAATTTAGAAGCTTTGTCAAGTTGTTAGAGTTGATTATCTTTCCCTGTTTCCCTTTGATACCCCTCAATTCAACTTCCTTTCCTTCCCAAAAAAATTTCAATAAAGGTTCTTGAAAATTAAAAGCTATCGTACCCAAAGATTGTAGCCATTGGACTCCTAGTAAAACATTAGAACCGACCATTGGAATGGAAAGGATTGGGCTATTCAATACATGTTCTCCCATGGATAGCTTGATATTATGGCACTTTCCAGAGCAATTTATGGTTCCTCCACTTGCAACCATCACTTGAAACTTTGGTGCTAGATATAGGAAGAAATTCAATTCCTTGGCTATCTTACAATTGAATTAATTATGGTACTTCCCAAATCAATCAACACTATTACCTTTTCCTCTTGATATGTCCTTCTCTCTTGATATTTTTGAGTAGTGGTTACTTTTCCAATGCATTACAAGATCTGGTCAGATTCATTTCTTGATTGCTCGATGTGATCTTTCACTTCTTGAAACATTTTCTTCTTGATATGTCCTTCTATATTGATAGTTTTGAGGAGTGGTAATTCCGGCCAATGCATTACAAGTTATGGTCGATTCATTTTCTTCTTTCTCGATGTATCTTTCACATCTTGAACCTTTTTCTTCTTGATATGTCCTTCTATCTTGAGAGTTTGAGGAGTGGTAATTCTTTCCAATGCTTTACAAGATATGGTCGGATTCATTTCTTCTTTCTCTGGGGTAGGTTCCTAGCGTATATCCTCTTCTTTTGATGTTTTTTGATCCCATTCTTCTTCCTCTTCATAATCTATGTAAAATAATTTCTTCTCAGAACACTTATGACCTTTACTGTATTTGCTATCACAATTGTAACAAAGCCCTTTTTCTCTTTTTTCTTCCAATTGTTGTGGTGTAAACCTTTTAGGTTGTGGAAGGCTATGAGAAAAAACACTTCCATAATTACAGTTGTGAGTGGTCGGATTCCTTGTTTCCATAATTTCTCTTTCAATTTTTCTTGCCAACCTGAATGCCTTCTCTAATGAATCACATTCCCAAAGACAAACCTCATGTTTAATGTTATCCTTTAAAGTCCCTATGAAGACATCAACCATTTTCTTCTCTGGAATATCATTTACCCTTATATTCAAATTTTTAGAAGTCCTCAATGTGCTCTGCCATTGAACCCTTTTGTTTGAGATTTATCAATTGGCTAAAGAAGGTGTTTCTCTTTGTATCCTCATAATGTGCTATCATTTCCTCCGCAAAAATTGACCACGTGACAAGTGGTTTATGAGAACAAAGACCTTTATACCATAAAAATTGATTTGGTTCTAAATAATTAGATGTAATACGTACCTTTTGTAACAGTGGTACACCATGTATATCATAATATTTCTCCATCTGTAGTATCCAATTTACTGGATCCTTGCCATCAAACATCCTCATCTCACTTTTTCTTGATTTTAGGAGCTCGATATTGAAATGACTGTAACTTTGTACTTTCAGATCTTTAAGTTCTAAAATTTTGATCTATAATAACCCTCTGAGTCCTCTTTCTAACTCCACAAGTCTGATCACAATTGGATTCCCGAAGAAATATTTATTCCCAATCTCCTGCGATGACCTAATTATATACTAGTTCAGTAGAGTGAACTTGTATGGCGTTCCACATGTCACTGTTTCAACCTTAGGTTTTGAAAATTATACCCAAACAAAACACAGTCCATCCTGTTTCTGTAACTTCTTAATAAATTTCAATATGTTGCTCAGAGAGAAAGTTATGACGATTTTCGCAAGGTCACTTATTTAGGATGTAATTCGGGAGTCTGCAAAAACCCTAAATTCCTCAGATCATATATCCAAAAATATAGTGAGACAAGATCTGAAATTTGGACCCAAGGTTTATTGTGATTCCATCTCAAATGGGTTTTGTTTTAGCTTATAAAACATCACAGAAAAAAGTTATAGTGAAAATGCCATGATGACCTGTTTGGAGTAGTGAAATGCTAGAATCCAAAGCTTTGACACCAAATTTTATGAAACCAGCTCACAAAAAGATAGAAAAGATAGATCAACACCTTAGAAACTAGCCTCTTCGAGGGGGCAACCTCCTTTACGTTACACAAATGAACAATTCTTGGATGATACAAATGATAAGACCT
Source organism: Pinus taeda (assembly GCA_000404065.3). NCBI lineage: Eukaryota > Viridiplantae > Streptophyta > Pinopsida > Pinales > Pinaceae > Pinus > Pinus taeda. The sequence continues at coordinate 36,947 of APFE031029634.1, forward strand.
CCTTTCTATATATAAGAGTCTAAGGGGTCATAATATAATCAGAGCCGACATAACAATAATATTGTAAGGGAACAATAATAACAATAGTGAGCTTCTATGTGGCACAATAATAACAATATGGGGACTACATGGGCACAACAATATAATAAGGGGGTTGTACTAATAACAATAAGGGGTTACACTAGTAGTATAGGGACCTGACATTCCATCAATTACAAAAGCAAGATTTTTGAGTGAGTTTGTTCATTAATATTAAAGTCAATGAGATGGATGCATAACATGTTATCATTGATGTCCAACTTAGGGGGATCCAAACCAAGATTAAGAAACAAAAGTAGCATGAGATAATTAAAGGTGCATAATTTTCATATCTTGTTCTGAGAACTTTAGAATAATATATGGCACATTTTATAACTCCAATGGAATGAAAAGAAAAACATGTTTGAAGTAAAGTAGTTCAATAAAGGCTCCAACTAGTCTAGGTTCCACAAAATCTAGATACATCTAGGTATCTGGGCATCTGGGCATTCAGGGTGCACCAAATTATGATGTTAGTGAAAAAGTTAGATACTGGATACATCCATACTTTTCCCCGACATTCGAGTATCCAAAGGCGCAATAAAGAAAAACATTAAAAAAACCCAAAATTTCATATTTCATCCATATTTGCAGGTGGACCTTAGTCTGACACGGAAGTACAAGTGGGTCAAGAAGAAAAGTAAAGGACACAGAAGAATGAGGTGATGGCACATGTCACCTATTTTTGGTGTTTTTCGGTGGACACATGGACAAGTTTTATGTGACGCGTGGAAATTATAGGTAAACATAGGACATGTGACATACACTAGCTACTTAACATAGGTGACATGGTAGCTGAATTGGTGGGACTAGAGTAAAAGGTAGTGGGTCCTAGTTAAAATTTTGAAAGTGCTTTGGATGAGAATATAAGCCATCCTGGTATCCAAAGGATAATTCAACATGCACATTTACAAATGTCTCATATCCATATTCAAAGTCAAAGAAGTTGGTCAAAGTCCTGTTTAGGTCACATTTCTATGTGGAGACATCTGAGTTTCTAGAGCATCTAGGTGTGAAACACATTAAGTTGTTGATGAAAGTCATGGACTCATATTCAAGTGAAGACAAGCTATTTAGTCATGATTTCATATGGGGTGCGGTCCCACACTATAAAAAGGTTATCCAAGTATCGATGCCTTCGATTATGAATGAAGTGTGGTTTTGCACAAAGAATTAGACTCAGATTTAAGAAAATGGAAAGGTTTGGTAATGATTCCATACATGGAATGGTTTCATGCAATAAAAAGTTATCTGTGTATCCACCCATATAGGTCAAAATACAGTTTATTTGCTGACAAAAACCCGAAACCCATATTTGAATGAGGAGCTTGTTAGGATTCCTAAAACTCATGATTTTGTTGCATAGAGAAATATGTGTATCCAACTCTTCGAGGTAAAAAAAATAATAAGTATTTTTCCATACCCTAGATAAGTTGGAAACTTGGTTACAATTCCCTAGTCATGCGGAAATAAGGTTGACAAGAATAAAGAAAAAATACTTAAAATAAATTTCTTAAGCACTCTTATGCTATTTTATAAATTTGAATGCCTTGTAAAATGTCGAAAACAATGCAGTCACGATCACACAATGTCAAAGAAAGAGAGGTTGATAAAATGTCAAAATGGTTGGATTGAAGGGATCTAAAGTTAAATAAATAAAATGGAACGTAAATCACTTTACAACATGTGAACATAATATGGAATGGTGAACTGGTAAAAAAAGGAAGGTTGCATGACCAAGTCAAGTTGCAATACCATGGGTGAGAACCATGAATTGGTGGCCATGGTAATGAAAGGGATCAAAATATAAAACAAAGGAAAAATTAAAAGTGGTTGATGAAGCGCAAAAGTAAAAGTAGTGTAACTAGGAGATTATGAGATAGTGAAAAGAAGAATGAGAATAGAAGTACGAGTACAGTGAAATATCTGTGAATATGTAAGAGAAATAATAAGGAGGATGTATATACGACATACACATTTTCTAATTAATAGCACCTTCTGGTATAAGTACAAAGTAAGACAAAGATAGAGCAGAACAACAAATAGATCAGATTGTCACAAAGTTCATTCAAATAAAACATAAAGATGGTATTGGTGTTCCCTATAGGTGGGTGCATGCAAAAATTTATGGATTGGTTCTCGAATAGGTTGGAACCTACAATTTAAAAGGGGGATAGGTTTCTCTTGCAAGTGGGTGCTTGCAAACTTTGTGACTATTAGTTGGTTCCTACAATCATCATTCATAGAATAATTTTTTGTGGTTTTCTCCCTTTATGGGTTTCAATGTTAAATATCTTGTGTTCTATGTGTTCATTTAATTCTGTGTGGTTTTCTATTTATCTCATAAATTCATAAGCAATAAATATATTAATAGTGTGATGTAATAAAAATATTGATTAACACCCATCCCCACTCTCAATATTAAATATAATAAACTTGATAGTTAACCAAGTCATATATGTAAGTAAATTAGTTGTCCAATAAAAAATTGTAAGTTGATTGAACATGCAGATAGGTTCACTAATCAAGGTAGTTAGACATTTGTAACTACATAATAACTAAATCCTCAAGTACAAATATGTGACCATGTAAGCAAGAAATAATTTTTGCTATTGTTACTTAACATTATAATAAAGTGCATATTGTTGGTTCTCCAACTACTTCTTTTTATTTTCCATTTCTTATATGTGTTTATGTTGTGTATCAATTTGTATATTGCTCTATTCTAGGATGTTACTAGAAACTATTCCCTACAAGTCTCCATATCACAACACTTGATTATAGATCAAGAGTAGCACTTGAACATTTTATTGATATCTCCATAATCTAGTTTGATGATGTCCCCATTTTCATGGAAGTTCATATTATTCATTAGTTCCTCGCTTACTCCTCCAAGTAACAAAATTTTGAAGGAATCATCATCTAGTGTGAAACTATGAGCCTTCTTGTAACTAGTTTGAAATATTTCTTCATATCCTTCCAAGGATTTATCTCTCCTTATATCATTCTAAAGATCACACCGCTATTATCTTCTTTCTTTGCAATAGTACCCATATTACTCAAAGAGGGTTTTCTTCATTTTCAAATAACTTTTGACACTATTACCCTCTAAGTTCGTAGACCATCTCAAGGATGATACCTTCAACATAAAGGGAAAAAGATTAATATTTTGAGCCTTTATTGCATAGTTATAAATTATGCAAACAATATCACATTCAAAAAGGAAAATATTATGGTTCTATATAGAAATTCCATGAAAATTAGGGAGAGCATATGGATTAATATTTTTCATTAGTTCCCAGATCTGGGTGATCGTCCTGCCTTAAATGGCATTCATGCACAGTTAATTCCCATAGTGCTGCCACCTACTCTGCAGCGTGGAGCCCCAGTCTTAGAACGGAGGCGGGAGGAATGTCTTAATGGGCAAGGGACGGCGCAAGACAGCGCCATTAATGGAGGCCGAAGCCCAACGCAGCCTGCGGAGCGTTATTTACATGCAGACACCCGGTGATCATTCCACTATGCAATTGGTTAAGGATTATGTTGTTCAGTTCGTTCTGAGAACTGTGGGTGAGGCTGAGAGGGAGTCCAGCCTCAGAGGGGAAATTCGAGCTAGTTCTGGCTCGAATTTGCAGCCCTTTCACTCGACCTGCGTTCTTCGCTCCGAAATTCCTTCGACGACCTGGGGTAAGTGGTCCATTCGCTGTCATATTCGTTATACAAGCTCTGTCTCTTGGTTTCGAGTTTCTATTGCATTTTGTTCTGCTTTTAGATTCGGTTCGGAGCCCTCAGTTTCTCTGAGGCACAATTTTGGGTTCTGCACTGGTTCAGTTAAGGTTTCAGTAATTGTCAGCACAATGAAGTGACTAGGGAAACATTCTCGCTCCAGGGAAAGACCTGGTAGCAGTAAACGGCCCTCCACTCACCCTCAGCCCACTCCACTGCTCACTACCATCAACCTCACTTCTTCCCCTGAGGACCCTCCTGCGAGCAATCCCACTCGCCATCCGATTCCAAACAGTGCATTCCAATCCACCCATTTTAAATTTCAAATCAATATGAACCGCCCTCTGGTCTCAGCCCAGATAACCATCCTAATGACTGAGGAAATTAACCAGGTGCCTCCTATCTCCTACATCGACCCCAATTCATCCCACAACAGTGAGCGTTCTTCTGCCAAAATTGCCATGGCTGCCAAGAGGGAAGCTGAAGCAGTGATTCAGGTTGATTCACCTTCCCTAATTCCTCCCCTGAGTGACTGTATCAATCTGATTTTGGATCCCGACGCTGGCACCACCGACAGAACCCAGGAGGGAAACGTGTTGAATGAAAAATAAGTGCTCAGCCAGGACGACGCGTGTCAGCAGGCCGAGGAGACGCAGGGGGAAGAGGAAAAATGAACAAGTAGTTCCTGAGGTTGCTCTTTTTGGTTCTTGGGAGGTTGCTTTGGAAGCATTGCCCAGTTTTGAGCTTCTACTTGCCACGGCGTATGTTTGAGTCTCGATCCAGGGTTCCTAGCTCTGGTCATATGCTTATCTTCAGTTCTTTCTCTCTCAGTATCTCTGTAACGCCAATTGATTTGGTTGTTTGTTTTGTTGAATTGGCTGTTAGTTTTGGTGAGATTCCCCAGCTCTTCTGTAATGGGGAAATTTTTTAAAATATTCGAAGTGCGGGCTCCTGCAGCCGCCCCCTCTTGTAATTTTATCATGTTTACCAGTTAATAGAGATAGCTTTTACCGAGAAAAAAAAATATTTTTCATTAGTGTTTCTCCATTACATTCCCCGGTTGAGAACACAAAGATATTTTTGTTGTTCTCCTACTTCATCCATAGTATGATGAGATTAAGATCCTTCAATCCAACCAATTTATTGATTTGAAAAAGGATTCACATGATCAAATATATGATTTACATAAATCCTTGATCATTTTGAGGTATTTCAATGAATTCTTCAATAATTTGTTGGATGCCTATTGCACAACCCCCTTGTTATTATTGTTGTTCACTTGTACTCAATTTAATTACACTAAAAACATGCAATTTTGAGAAATTATACGAAATATATCACTAAGTTTATGCATGCAATCTAATGACTATATTTTTCTCTAAAGTTCAAATTATAGTAAGTGCAACTTTTAGTATCTCCTTATGAATGGTGCCAAAAAGTGATGGGAAAAAAATCACAACAAGATTGTTGAATTCCTTAGCTTAAATTTAATTTATCAACCTAGGAAATTGCTTATTTATGACATATTGTACATTTTATATGTAGTTATGTTATTTCAATCTAAATAATGAATGGATAAATTAAATGCAATCTAGTGCTTTTATTGAATACTCTATTGGCTTCCTTTCTTACAAAATTAGTTCATAACCTTTACCCCCTCTTCTATAAGAAGAAAAGAAAAATATAGGGTTAATACCTAGCTACTTAAATATGGGATCAACAAATGGAGCTTGAAAGTTAATGAGGTAATATGTCATGGGTCCAGCAACCTCTTCATAGTTACACAACATAGGTTAACTATATTCAACAAATGCATATATAAACATATATAAGGAACTTGGTATTGAAATGATGTCATAACTAATGTTTCTTATTATAGGTACATAATTTAGAAATAATTGAGATTCCCAATGTTATTCTACTATATTCTTCCATCCATCCACTAGGTTCATGATCTACAATATTAAATTATAGTGCAACAAATAAGGGTTAAAAGAGATGGTTGTCATTGTTCTCTTCGCTAAAATAAATAAGTAATAAGATAATTTAATGAGAAGATAATAAGTCAATAATGATTAATTTCACATCCAAATGTTGTAAATAAATATGTTGAAGACCATAATCATAAAGGTACAAGTTATGCATTCATGAAAGGAGACTACAAAATTGAAACAACAAAATGAGAACTTGTAAAATTAAATAGATACCACTAAAGTAGATCTTATAACACGAACATAGAAAATTTTAATCTAGTGTAGAATTGGAAATACTATAGATAAAGGGATTCCTTTCCCTTAAAATATCCTTACCCAAGGTTATTGTGGAAACCGCTAAGTAAATCAACAAATACTCAAATATTGCAAACCAATATTCTTAGTTTAGAAACTTAGAATAATAGTCGTAAGAATATCTCTATAATTCAAATGCAAAATGTGGAATTCATTTATACCAAGAAGAAATAACTTCCTTTCTCATCCTATCCTACTTATAATGAAAATTACTGATGGATATTACCCCCTATATATAACTAGCTCTCCCTGATATTGAACTTCAATGATCTAAGAATGACTATGATATAGATAGGCATACAAATTCTCCTATATCTACCACAATTCATTTCAAATCTATGCTATAGATGCTACAAGAAAAAAACATCCCTTGAATTTATGGTTTTCATCACTAAATCCTAACTTGTTGCAACTCTAGATCCTTTAATCCAGCTCCTACAACCTGGTACCCACACACAAGTGATGACAAATAACCTTTTTTCACAACTTTATGAGAAATTTAATATCAAAAACATGATTAGAGCTAATCTAATGTGATTACAAATCATATCTATCATAACACATAAAATTACTAATGAACACAAATTGGAGGATAAATTTTTATATCTATATTATGAGAAAATTTGCATCAAGGCTTCAATCATGATTTTAAGTTCCAAGATCCTTATCGTCTACCACTTTTCCTTATCCCTCACACAACCTACAAATCTACAACGGTTAAGTCCCTATAATACTAATTTAGCCCCCGTTTTGTTATTGTTGTGCACCATATAAGACCATTATTGTTGTTATTGTGCCCTTGCATTATTATTGTTATGTAGGCCCTTACATTATTATTGTTGGTTTTCCAATAAAATAAAGTTGAGACAATTAAGACCCCAAGTATTTGCAATCATTAGCCATTACAAGTCAATGTTGGGAGGGGGTCTTAATGGATTTTATCACAGGTTTACTCGAGTCCAAAGGAAAGGGTGTCATTATGGTGGTCGTTAATAAACTTACCATATATGCACACTTTTGTGCACTATCTCATCCTTTCAAAGCCAATACTGTCGCTATTTCATTTGTAGAATAATTCAAAAGGTACATGGAAACCCAGATATTATTAGACAAACTTATTTTCCTTTCTTGTTACTAAATTAGATCATAGCTCATCGTATCATCCTTAATATGATGGGAAAAATGAGATAGTGAAGAAATGTTTGGAAGGATATCTTCGTTTTTTTATATCTGATAAACATGCACAATGGGTCAAGTGGTTACCTCTAACAGAGTAGTGGTAACACTTCCTTCCATATCACAACAAAAATGACCCCATTTATGGCACTTTATGGATATCATCCACCATTTGTCACCATATTTAAGGGACAATTATAAGGTTTAAGTAGTGGAATATAAAATCAATCATCGACAACAAGTTCTCCAACTCTTAAAGGATAATCATGCAAATCTTAAAGGATAATTTGACCCTGGAAAAAAATCAAATAAAAAAAATAGACATATCAACATCATAATGGAATAATTTTTGATATGGGCGATTGGGTATTTTGACTGCTACAACCATACAAAAGAATGCCCTTCATGCAATCTAATAAGGATAGTAAATTATCACAAAAGTATTATGGCCCTTAAAAGGTGTTGTAAAAGATAGGTACTATGGCATACAAATTGGAGTTGCTTGCATCTTTGTGAGTACACCCAGTTTTCCATGTTTCATGCTTGAAGAAGGTTATAAGTGACAAGCTTCTAGTTCAAATTTTATTTCTAGAACTTGACGAGGAAGGAAAAATAATATTGGAGCCTGAAGAAATCATGGAAACAAGAATCCGATAGCTACAAAACGATCAATTTCAGAGTGTCTCATTAAATGGAAGAAGTTACCTGCTAAAGATTCCATATGGGAGGATGAGTATTTTATATAGAAGCATCCAAAACTACTCAATAGTTGAGGACAACACTTTTTTGAAGTAGAGGAGAATTTTAGGTCCCTGTAATTCTAGTGTAGCCACCATATTGTTATTTGCGTGCGCTTACATTATTATTGTTATGTAGGCCCTAATTATATTTTTACCCTTTAGACTCCTATATATACCAAAGAGGTCTTACCATTTGAATTGTTCATTTATGTGATGTAAAAGGATGTTTCCCCCTCGAGTTCGCTTATTATCAACTCCTTGATCTATCTCTTCTTATTCTTCTTCATTATTTTGATATGTATACATAGAAACAACCTATAGGATGAATCTACAAACTAGAAGCGTAACAATGTTTGAACTAAGTCCCCCAAGTAGAAGTTTAGTAACTACTACCTAATTTTTTTCCCTATCCATACAATCGGCCTCTTCCTATAGGAATTTAGAGAATCTCAGGGAAATGCTACATGTCATGGCCTTTCCCACCTCACTTTGGACCTTGTTCTAATTATGGTAGTTTTCTCAATTGTGAAATAATTCTTATTCCATAAATTGTCAAATTGTGACAAAATGCTTACTTCCTTGTGAAATAATTATGTGAAATTACTAAATTATGTAATTTTAGGATCATAACATCTAAAATATTCCTTTCAAGGCCTATGGTAGAAAATACAAGTATAATAGGTTCCCCTTAACATGTGATGTTACAAGAGGAACTAATGGCCAAAACACATTATAAATATCCATAAATGTGTGGTGGCATGAGGAAGGAGTAGAAAGGTCAATGAATCAATAAGAACCTACAACCAACCATCAACCACACACATATATACCATTCCCAAGGTAGACATACTCATGCTTGAATAAGACACTAAGCATGATTTCCAATAGAGTATTAAACAAATATTTGACATGAAACACAAATACATTTCCGTGAAGGAATAAAATATGGATCCATGCTTTTAAAGCAAGAGATCATAACCATAATAAAACACAATGGGGATCTATGTCATAATATACACCAAGAAGACAATAACATTGATGAATGTGCCCAGAAGTACTCATAGTACTCATATGAGAGTGATATATGCAATTGCAACTTTGAGAGAGTAACATGAAGTGATATGTATATATAGCTACGGTATTGATTGCAACCCTAATTGTATGAATAGACCCAAGAGATTAAATGAGATTATATCAAGCATGGTAGAAATAGTCAGATTACCAGTCAATAATGAAAGTCATTTTGACTCTAAGGAACCCACAAATAAGTAAAATTGACCCCAAGGAACCTAGTATAATCTAATGAGCGTGGATAAATGATCTATTATTGAACACCCATACAAATAATTGAATAAGAGAATGATTTAAATCCATTATCAATTGCATGGAAAGTTATCACTAAACTACAAGCTCTAGGGTACAAATTAATTTCTAAAGCCACTTCTTAGATAATGCGCTGAAATCAATAAGAAAAAATATATTAGAGGCCCATGATGTATCCACCATCAACTGACACAAAACATAAACTCATATAGTTTATGGAGAAATAGAATTACCAAGTACAATTATACAAGGATGGCCAACAAGGCAGGTTAACAAGATAGTAGATGGATGATACGAGCACAAACTTCCCTTGAACATATTAGACACAATAAAAGAATGTCTTGAAAATAATGATTCAAAGGTACCATTAGGATAATGAAAATATACATGAGGCATTGAAGCATTCTCCATAATGACTAGAAGGGAAACTAACTACAAGAGTACATGACTCATACTAATGGTATGTCTCCTAGATAAGTGAAAACCCAACTATAAGACAATGTCACAAAAGTGCAATGTTCAGGGGTGATGTGACAAAAAAATGTCATTTATTATTACAATTCCCTCTTAAGAACCCCCACTCCCATTTTTGTTACCTCTTTTATAGATTAATGAACATGAAAGAGAAAACAAGTAAGCTTGATGGCATATTTTTTGATCAATTTTAATATAAATGAGGACCTATCCCTATATGCTAAGATTGCGAATATGCTCCTTAGATTTAGTGGATATCACTCATAACCATAATTATGGCAACATATGTCTATCAAATAGTGAAACTAGGACTTTATATTTACACTAATAGGCTTAATAACTCCCTAAATGGAACAAAAAAGCATAAAACATTAAATGAAAAGCATCATTACATGACCCTAGTGTGAACAGGGCTAATTTGAAGTCACTTTCCATTGGTAAAATGATCTAAAGGGTAAATTGTTTTGTCATTTGTGAGTTTCATTATAGATTTTATCCATTTGGGAATAAAATCTACTTGTTAGATATTTATATGGAGATCTCAAATTATTTAGGGGATTATTTTTGGCATTTTCAGATCAAATAAAGAGCTCTCTCTCCCACCTTTACGTTTTCATCCATTTATTTTCTATTTTTACAAAAAAAATTAACTCAAGATGATCTCAAGCTTCATTGATAAAATTGTGCAATTCCTCGTAGTAGAGCTGCTCAGCTAAAAAATTGCGCAATTCTAGGTAGCAGTCGGCTGCTCAGCCTAGAAATTGCGTAAACCTTCTAGGCAGCCAGCCTAGCTCCCTCCCAGAAATGCGAATTTTTTCCCTTCAACTGAGCATGTTGTTGCATGTGCCATTGAGTTGACCGGTTCCACCCGGGACCAGCAAAACTTGACTTGCATGCATTGGGTGCTTTTTCTCGGAATAGAAAAAAAAAACATGCAAAAAGCATCCCTAGATTTAAGGGAGCTATTTTTAGCAACTGCAGGTTACATGCAAATATCATTTTTATAACTTTCCTCCAAGTGTCGCTTTTTCCTAGATTTGTGGCATGTGCATCATGAGCCTCAAAATTATTTATTTGATGCTTCAAAGCTCTTTTCTTCACATAGATCTTGGAGCTCTGACATCCCACAACACATCCAGGAGTCTTCAACACATCCAACTCAACTATTCATGGGTAAGTCATCTTAACTTATCTTTTGTAGCATTTATATCTCTTTTTTGTGTTTTCTCTTGTGTGAGTATTATTTGATTGATTTCTATGAATGCTTGTTGTCATTTACATGCATACTATCTTGTACTAGCACCATTTTAATTTTCGTTAGCATCTCACTGTTCTCACATGCATGAAATTATTTTGCACGAACGGTCATCGATTCAACGACTCGCTTCACCCACATGCATGTTGTTCCATTTTCTGAATATTTCATTCACTATTTGCATGCATGATAATTCACTCTTGCTTACACTCAGTAACGCAATGCATTCAGATTCACATTTACTTTTCGTTTCCCATCGGCAGGTCTGGGCAGCCTTGGCCTGGACTCTGCCTTACTAAGACAACATTACGCAATCCTGACAGGGAAGGCTCTATATTCCTCTCATGAAATGAACATTTCTACCCAATGGCTTTCCTCCAGTCTTGTATTTTGCAATTCTGAGGGAGAGTGACTACCGGCCTAGAAAATTGCGCAATGCAACCACTGGGCCTACAACCATTGCCAGCTGAAATTATGCATTGTGTAATTCTAGTAGCCAACATGCCAGCCTAGATTACACATTGCGCAATTCCAACAACCAACCAATCTCCCCAGATAACCCAGATTAACTTTTGCACAATTCTGGTAGCCAGTCTCCCATCCTCCCAGTAAACATTTGCGCAATCCCTGCCAGTCAATCCCCATTTATGTTTCAAGTCATTCCTCAATTTTCTTTGGTTTAGTCGGACAGATATCTTGCCATGCATGTCACTTTGTCTCCAGATCTAGTAGGTGTTCACTGGCCTCTTACTAGTTCAGGATCAATGGCCTCCAAGAGAGTAGGATCAAAGGACAATAATGAAAGTGCAACTGGAGCAGCAATTGAGCATGTGTCTACAAGTTTTCCGATCTATGAAGATACCAAGAGGATTGTAGAAAAGGACATCAAAGTGAAATGGAAAGAGGTCAACGATGCATTTGCAGGCACATTTGGAGAAGACCTCGAAGATCGCCAAGTCTATGTGAACATCCACAAGTCCAGCTTGTACCGAATTGCATGCAGGTATCCAGTGCTCCAATGCGCAGACATGATACATTGGATTGTCTTGCACACTAATCCTGAGACGATGACATTGAGAAGTGTCAGTGGCATGGAGATTGCTACCTTCAGGGCACAATATTATGATGAGATGTATCAGATGGTGAGGCCCATGATCACCATGGAGACACATTTCATCTTACCCAATAGAAATGCCAACTCTAGAGGTATCTTGAAGAACTAGGTGAAGGAGTTGGCTAAATTCAAGATGACACCCAAAAATTTCTACAAGATGAAGATAATGCAGAAGGAATATGTATACTTGGTCATCTTCACATGTCATCTGTATGGCTAAGAAAGCATAGAAACATTCCCGCAGAGTTGGGTGATCACGTTGGATCAACTAGCCAAACAAGGAAAATCATGCAACTGGTCCGACATGTTGGCTCACCAGCTGAAGGAACAGGTAACAAGGGCTCGAGAGCCACCCAAAGTTATGAAAGCAGGAATTTACATGTCTGCTTACATCTTGGATGCAATCTGTGCCTGTCATGATTTCCTAGGCTTCAAGTGGGCATGGACACCAGTAGAGACCTCTGTGAACACTTATTGTAAGATGTTGTCTGAATGCAGCATCAGAGGAGTTATCACACAATTGTCTAATCATTTTGTCACCTCGGTTTACAATATGATATTCAAAAATGATCCACTCTTCATGTCGAAGGCAACAATGGAGGTAATGATAGACATCGTTGGTTTGTGTGCCTCACCATCCGACACCCTCATACAGATGTATAGTTTGAAGAAGCCTTGGCATGTTCTACCGAATCTTGCCTTGGAAAAACTTGTCATGCAGGAAATAGCATATCACATCTCAGTAGGGTTATCAACTAAGATCCACTAGAAGAAGAAGGCAACTCGGCCCGCTATTTCGTTGTGGATTGGGTTTTACGAGATACGAACTTTCAAGCATGCAGATGTCGAAGCAGAACAAATGAAGAAATATCCATTCAACGCCCAAAGTTATAATCTGTATGACCTGCATTGTCTTGTGAAAGACCCCTGCATGAGAGTACCGTTTAACTGGATCCATGGGTCATGTCATTGGGTGGAGGAGGACCCATGGCGATATTGTTACAACTCCTCCAGAATTAATGAACTAGTTTGCCTCGATGTGGAATGGATAGCGAAGCAGCATCCCAGAGAGCACCAGAAGCTACAGCAGTAGATGTAAACATACCAATGTGTGACAAGGGCAAGAGGAATATTGTCGACATGATGGAGGAAGATAAAAGTTGCAAGTTCTGAGTAGACCCACTTTTGCAGAAAGAAACTTTGGCAATATAGGCAAAGAGGCAACAACGTGACAAGGGAAACATGGAAAGGCAGAGAGAGAAATGAAGAATGGAGGAAACAGAGAAGGAATTGCATGAGTTGAAGGAGCAAATTCGGAAGGAACAAGAGTTGCACAGGTAGGAGAAGGAAGCATAGTAGGAACATGTACAACATGGGGCGCAACTTGTATAGACAGATGAGATTGCGCCCTTACATGTAGTAGACTCATCAGAATAGCTGGCATCAAGAAGACAGGGTGAACCATCATAGGAGCAGGACTTCGCTTAGGAGATAAAGCAAGCACTTGAATAGATGGATACTGTATGGAGCAACATGAGTTAGATCAAGACATCAACCTCATGCCTCACCACCAAGAGGTTGACCCACCAGATTCAACGCATCCAGAAGTAGAGCAAGTCCCAAGCAACCAAGGAGACACTGAAATCCTTTGAGACAATCTGGAAGAGGAGATGCACAACATCTCATTCGACGAGTCTCAACATAGAGTTGTGTAATATCACAGAGTGTCGACTCTGGATGATCATACATCTCCTGTGTAGTTTAAGGAATGGGTGATCATGTCTTATGTGCACAAACATCCAATAGCATTGGCTGATGCTACTAGAGCATATATCGAAGCCACTAGATCAAGTGTTCACTTCCTAATAGTTGAGAATGATCGAACGGCTAAGGAGTTACACACGGCCAAGTAGGGAGGAGAATTGGTTACAGCATTCGCCTGAGTAGAATTAAAGAAGGAAGTACTGGATGAAGTATTGTCCCTTGACACAATCACGTGGGCATTGTATTCCAAGTTTGGTACCATGCATAAGGTAGTCATCCGTCTCAACAGTTGGCAACAATTATGTGCTAGAAGAGCACATATCCTATTAAACATGCATGCTGATGTTGATTACATGCAAACATGGACGATGAGATACAAGGGAGCCCCGCTTCACTTGCCTAAGATGATGAATCCTAGAGCAGTCGAGCTGAAGGCACACATCTAGAGTGAGATCAGGAACTATGAATATATCTCGCAGCTCATCACTAGTCTACAAGCTTCCCATGCTCATGTATTCAAGAGTATGGATGTTTGTTATGCACGCACATGCGATCCCATCTATTGGGACACTCAGCTAGGAAAATACAAACACACAGGTCTGACTAGAGCTTGAATCGTACTTTGATGAGTTTATGCACATAGCTACTAGCCCAAACTTGTCCATCAATGCAGACACCATGCACAAGTATGTTACTAGTCCAAACGCACTCAAGGCAATGATGCACATGCTATCAAATGAGTTAGACAGAGGAGCTTCAACAGTGTACCCGGATGCTATGGAGGAAAGAGTTCATTTCTAGAAAGATGTCACCTTAGAGTACACGAAAACCATCATGGACTACTGAGCTTGGCATCAGTTCACTACTATCGACCAACGTGAGGATGTCGAAGACTTGGCCTTCCAAAAATTGTCTAAGTCGTAGTGATGTCTTGCATGGCTTGCTCAAGCCATTTTGTCTCACATGGGTACATGTGCATTGTAACATAATGTCTTGTCAAGTGTAAGCTCAAGTGTCGATAGTTGGATGTAATAGTCATAAAGTAGATGAATAGTCATTAGGGTTGTTATGAAACCAGCTCATGAAAATATAGAAAAGATAGATCAACGCCTTAGAATTCAGCCTCTTCGAGGGGGCAACCTCCTTTACATTACATAAGTGAACAATTCTTGGATGATTCAAATGACAAAACCTCCTTTCTATATATAGGAGTCTATGGAGTCACAATATAACCCAGCTGACCTAACAATAATAATATAAAGCCACAAA
>APFE031029634.1:55737-80068 GCA_000404065.3 Pinus taeda
TCTTCTTCCTCTTCGCAATCTATGTAGAATAATTTCTTCTCAGCACACTTATGACCTTTAGTGTATTTGATATCACAATTGTAACAAAGCCCTTTTGCTCTTTTTTATTCCAATTATTGTGGTGTCAACCTTATAGGTTGTGGAAGACTAAGGGCAACAACACTTCCATCTTTATATTTGTGAGTGGTATGCTTCTTGGTTGCCATAATTTTGCTTTCCAATTGCCTTGCTAACCTGAATTCCTTCTCTAATGAATCAGGTTCCCAAAGGTGAACATCATGGTTGATATTATCCTTTAAATTCCCTATGAACACATCAATCCCGCGCTCCTCTGGAATATTCTTTACCCTTATGTTCAGTTTTTGGAACTCCTCAATGTGCTCCATTATTGAACCCTTTTGTTTCAGACTTATCAATTGGCTAAAAAAAGTGTTTCTCTTTGCATCCTCATAATGTGCTGTCAATTCTTCCATAAAAATTGCCCAAGTGATAATTTGTTTATGAGAGCAAAGCCATTCATACCATACAAACTGATTTGGTTCCAAATATAAAGTTGCAATATGTACCTTTTGTGTGTTTTTCACATTATTGAGATCGATAAATTGCTCCATCTGTAATATCCATGTTGCGGGATCCTTGCCATCAAAGTTCCTCATATCGATTTTTGGAATATGGTGGGTCTTCAATCCCACATTAGAGTCTATGAAATCATGATTAACATTTCTTTTGTTCACATCATGAGTTTCCTTTACAACCTTTTCACCATTAGTAAGTATTTCTTGTAGAAAATTTGTCAAATCTGTCTTTAAACCTACCATGTCTGTCTTCAAGTCTGTCTTCAAATATTCCATGTCTTTCTTCAAATTTGTCTTCAAATCTATCTTCAAATAGTCCATATTAGCTTCCATGCCCTTTATCTTAGATTCCACACCATTTATCTTAGCTTCTATTAGCTTTTGTGAGCGTGACATTTGTTGCACTTCTTCTTGTAATGTTGATATATCATGTAGCATTTCTTCCTCTTCTTCATGAGTCATGCTAGAGCTATCAGGTTGCTTACTAGGTGTTTGCATTTTCTTTCCTCGGGGCATCAGTTATTGATAATAATGCTCTACTATGCCCTCTGAATTCCTTCAAAATAAATTTTCAAACCAATCTTAAGCAAAAATTTAAAAGAATCTACACACCTTTTTTCACTTTGTAGGAGCTCGATATTTCCTCTAATGTATCTATGTACTTGTCGATCATCCAATTCTGGAATTGTAACTGGTAGTAGCCCTCTATGTCCTCTTTCCAATGCCACTAGTCTGATCCAAATTGGATTCTCCAGGGAAGAGTTATGCAAAATCTCCCACAGTGACCTGATTATAGACTAGTTCAGTAGAGCGAACTTGTACGACGTGCCACGAGTCACTGTTTCGACCTCTGGCTCTAAACAATATATACAAGAAACTACAGTCCGTCCTCTTTCTATACCTTCTTAATAAATTTCAATCCGATTCTGAGAGAGAAAGTTATGACGATTTTCCCCAGGTCACCTGTTTGGAATGTAATTCAGGAGTCTATAAAAAGACCAACTTCCTCATCATATATCCACAAATATTGTACGAAAAGCTCTAAAATTCTGGCCCGATATTTATTGTTAATTATTCTCAAATGGGTTTTTTTTTTAGCTTCTGAAATGTCGCAGAAAAAATGTTATAGCGAAAATGCCACAATGACACGTTTAGAGCAGCGAAACCCGAGAATCCCAAAGCTCTGATACCAAATGTTATGAAACCAGCTCAAGAAAATATATAAAAGATAGATCAATGCCTTGGAATGCAGCCTCTTCGAGGGGGAAACCTCATTTACATTACATAAATGAACAATTCTTGGATGATTCAAATGACAAAACCTCCTTTCGATATATAGGAGTCTATGTAGTCACAATATAACCTAGCCGACCTAACAATAATAATATAAAGCCACAAAAATAACAATAGAGGGATTCTATGGGGCACAGTAATAATAATATGGGGATAATAGGGGCACAACAATATTAGTAAGGGATGCAACTACAATATTAATGGGGTAATCACTAGTATTATAGGAACCCAACAAGGGTAGATGAACTGTCATAAAGGGGAATGTCAAGGGTCGCCCCACCCTTTGCTATAAATAGTACCTCATAATTCATTGTATAGACTTTTGGTCAGCCAAGCTTCCAGTAGGAGTATCTTAGAGAAAGATTACACAATATTGTAATGAGCCTTGGCTTCTCCACTACACAGAGCTAGTATATCTCTTTGGAGGAGTAGGCGATTGTGGTCGTAACATTCTGCTATCGGAACTAGTGATTGGACATGGATGTATTATATGAATGGAATTTACACTTCTTAATATAACCGATCAGTGTAGGTATTACAACAAGAATGCTGCAATTTCCAAGGCTACCTTCTTTACTTATCAACCCGGGGTTGATACAAACTTGGAGGTGACAGTGGTATATGCACAAGTAAAAGTGAAGGTCCTGCCTATTGTCACTGCTCATCTGGCAAGAGACCCCAGGGGTTCCAAGCCAGACTTCTATAGGGTCAGAAGAAGCTTAATTATTTGATGGAAGTAGAGCAAATCTATTCTAAGAGAGAGCTACTCTACTGCAGTAATGGAGAAAACAAAATGTAACGCTAAACCACACCATAACCTAAATAACCATCTAAACAACTATGCTAAACAGAATTGCTAAATCAACACTAACCTAATGTTTCTATCTAAGTTGCAGAGGTAAAGAGCATTAAAGTTGACTAAGGTGTAAGCAAAGGAACTAAACTAAATCTGTTTTCAAGCGGAAGAGCAATCAGAGATCGAAATTGGTGAAAGGAGGATGTAAGGACACAGTAGTGCATGGGGAGCATTGGATCAATCAACGAACATTTGACGGATGGCGGAGATATTATTGCGGGGGCTTAAGTGAATAGATGGATGAACAGGGTTAACAAACAGGATGAAAAAAAAATATCTTATTGTGGGTGATTTAGTGAATAGGTGAATGAATAGGGTAACAAAGCATTTGAATAGTGAAGATGCTATCGCGATGAATTAAGTGAATGGATGGGCGAATAGGGTAATGAAGCAGATGAACAGTGGAGATCTTATCACGAGGAATTAAGTGAATCGATGGATGAATAGGGTAACGAAGCAGATGAATAGTGGAGATTTTATCGCGAAAGAAACGTGTGGAAATGATGGAGCGGGTTTTCAGAGGCAGTAATCAGTTTCTCGCGTGCCCTCAAAGCTCTAAGTTGTATTTTGAAATTTCATGTGATTATCCTAACTGGGTGACACATAGCATGGGAAAATCACTTTTTTTTCATTCTCTCGGGCGGATAACAATCGTGCAAGAGTCCGCGCGAGATTGAGTGATAGCCGTCAGATTAGGCTAGGCAGATTGATGGTGGAGATTGGCCAAGCTAGTTGGCAAGCAGGTGACGTGATAGTCGTCGGATCAAGCTAGATAGATCGATGGTAGAGATTGGGGTGCATAAAGTATTGAGGTGATGCGATAGCCATTGGATCAAGAGACATATCGACGGTTGAGATTAGAGCGCATAAAGTAGGTGGAAGACTTTGTGCGTGATGGCCATTGGGTAAACTAATGAATCGGATGGTGATTGCTCAGGTTTGTTGTGGATTAGACGGTGACGAAACGATGCTTGAAGAATGTGTTGAAGGAGGTTTCAAATGAAAATGACAGAAAAACTAGTGATGGTGAGGGTGGACCCAGAGTGATGGAAAATGATAATAATGAAATGAAACAAGTAATTGCATCAACCAAAAAACTCAAAATCTCATGTGAGAACTAGAAACTTGTGTTTTTGGGGTTGTTGAAGGGTCTCTTCCTCAAGTCATGGTCCCAGAGGGAGGAGGTGAGGCCGAGACACCTGCGGACAACCTTATTGTGATATTTTTCTCCTAGCTAACCTACTAATTAAAAAAACACAAATGGAAGTAAACGAAAGCACAACCGACCTACTCTAAACTACTGTAATGGGAATGCAGCTACTTAAGCAAATGAACAGAAAACCAGGAATCTACTTAAACAAATGAACAGAAATAGAAATCTATGCTAGCATACATGTACAATAAATAGGATCTTTGGTTGCTCGGGTTGGGCCCTAACCCAAGAGCTTCATCCCCCTGAGTTAACTCAGTGCTGGCTCAAAATAGAACTCATATTTATTATAAAAATCATGGATTACATAACAAACTGTCACAAGTCTTGTAGATCAGAAATAAAGTAGAGATTTTCAATAAAAATTCAAATCCTACTAAGGTCCTAAGCCTCTCTAATTATACATCTGAAGTCTCCAATGAGTTCCTTCCCATTAGGGAGGCTTGGCTCCCCACTCAAGATAAACTGGTTTCTGTCACTTTCACTTGCTCGACTGTCTTTTAGTCCTCATGATTTGGTTGTTTTTATTCCGAGCTAATGGAGGAATATTCAAATGGAGGGGTAGTAAATAAGGAGGATTTACCTCCTATAATTCCTCTCCCTTGCCCCATTCGAGTTTTGACAAAGGTCTTTGCCACAGTTCCTTGCTTTTATCTTTTATTCCTGCATTTTTCCTTGCTTTTATCCTTTATTCCTTCATTACATGCACATTAAACCACAAAGCAAAATATCCAACTCTAACTCATCTCATAAACAAAATATAATCAAAATTATGCAATAAGTTGTGAGCATAGTTGGTTTGACTAAGCTAGGAGGTGGATTAAAGCCAACTAAGGCCCATATAATTACCCACTGATGAGGCTCTTCATCACCCCCCTACTGAAAGTGTTTCTCATCCTCTGAGCAACTTAGTCAATGTCCATGTCCTTCATGGCTCTGGTAGCCTCTTTGACATCCCATGCTTCTATTGTGGTCTCTTCTTCTTGTTTATAGAAGCCTGTGTTCCTTTCTACTTCTTCCCACTGCCTCTTTTCCTCTTCTTCTTTACACCCTTCTAGCATCCCTAGGAGTAGTGCTGGAATGAGTTTTAGGCCTATCCAATTGACCTTCAACCTTTGCATTGATTGCTTATACATAGGTGTCTTGTTCAATTCCTCTCTCAACCTTTGAGAGGAGTGATATTCTCTGATATTCAAGCTGTGTGACTGTGTTTTCCATCTTCTTTAGTAGGAATGTATATTATCATCTCTTAGCAGTCTAAACATATCCTCAAAATGTGAAATTGCTTGCTCCTGGGCAGCAAGATATCTAGGTGCCAGCTGAGGATCATTTGCAATTAGATTATAGGTGCTGATTAGGGCCATGGGATTTGATTGTTCAGCTTTGATTAAAATAGGTTCATTTTGTTCTCTGGCCAATATTATTTTCATCTCTATAGCCCTTGACTTTTCGTGGTTCATCAATGATGCCAAAGCCATTAATTGTATATCTCCTAGCTCTGCATTAAGATCCCAAATATTCATGTCTGTGAGGGCCAAGTTGTGCAATTAAAACTCAGCCATTTTGGCCCTATCCTCTAGTGCACTTTGATCATATAGATCAATAAACTACCTGCAATCCTGAAATGGCATGGTGCCCCTTTGTGCTAGTGTTTTAATTTGAAATTGCAACCATTGTTCTATGAGGTAAAGAGCATATGATTCAACTGGCATCCTACACTAGATGGCCTCCAAGGATAGGCTGACCATACATGCTAGCTGTTTTTCCTTTTCTTGTAGCTTTCCTCTCAGGGGCCTCTAGAGACACCCTAGGTGACTCCTCCTTGTGTTCTTCCTCTTCTATTTCAATGCCTTCTTCCTCTCCGACAGAAGGACTAACATCATAGGTGAGGGTTTTGATGTCATCCTCTACTGGTAAGTCTCCAAAGACTGACCATTTTATAGAGATCCTAAGGTTTTGGAGGGCATATTTAATGAGGATTCTGATCAAACCATGGTGATCCAACTATTGAGGATTTCCTTCCTTTACTTTTTTTTCTAGAATCTATGAGTGATTGAATCAAGAAATAGGGTATGTTGAGTCTTTGTTGAACTGGTGTTTCCACCCCAAATCTTAGTTCTTCAAGCATCCTAAAATGTTAGCCATAAACAACATTGTATCTACCCTCATATGAGATATATTTGATGATTTGGTATGGGTATGGTAGACTATCCCTCACTCCATTTTTATCCTCTATGCGTTCTTCACCTTCTAAAAAGAATTTCCTTTTTGCCACCTGACTGTATGCTTTGTCTTCTTTTCTGCATGCAATTCCTAGGGGAAGTGTGGTGACCCTACTGATGAACTCTGGGGTGATATCAATAGTGAGCCCTCTAACTATAACAGTGGCATGGATTCTTCTCCGTGGAGTGAAGGAATGAGTAAATTCTTGAGAAAATAAAGTTTCCTGTGTGTGTAATCCACTAGATTTTTAGAGGAATTCTAGTTCATTTTCTTGTAAATGGGGATGAATTTTTAGATCCTACCTCTTTAGAATGGTGGTAGTGGAAAATTATCTTGATATTACCTCTTGAACTCCTCTCTGCCTCTATTTTAGAGTACCTCTATGTATCCTGTAGACTACTCCTGTAGAATGTTCTTGTAGGAATTATCTTGCAAAACGATGGATCCTTGCTTCAACTGGGTGGCCAGAGTTATGAGAGCTACTTGAGTGAGGGAGTTTCAAGGAGGCGGAATTCATGAATGCATGAAAACAATGTTTTGTTTCCCTTTATACCACCTCATCATTCCCACTCCCTGTAATCAACACCCACAGTTGTTAAATCCATAGTTAACCACATCTTGTCCTACTCCTCCTCTGTTCTTTGAGTTGGTTGTAGCCATGTGTGAGAGGACACCCTGTTTTGCATGTGATGACTGAATGAAGGTGGCCAAGTTAACTGGCCACCTTTTCATTTACAAACCAACTACCTCATAACATTTACAACTTTTGATCAAATGATGCATATGAGTGAGCGAGTGGGATGCTTACCTGTGGTCTCAATGCCATGTTGTAGTTTGTCAAGAATTAGAGGTGTTGCGTTGTTCATTTGTTGCATGTTCATTCTTCTTATTCCTATGCTAATTTTTGATGGTTTATTGGATTTTGAAGAAGTCTGTGACTGAAGATCTGATGTTTTTGCTACTGTGGAGCTCCTGGATCATCCTAGTGAAGACTTTGTAGCTGATGATTGATATTCTATGGGATAGGGTGATGGTAATGGTTGAGGTGATTGGTTAGATCATGTCTAGTATGAATTTTGGGGACCTAACCAATCTACCGTTCAGGGGATCCTATAAAAAACACAATCTTTACCTGAATTGAAGCAATGAAATGAAAAACAATGGAATTGATGGAGGGATGCATGGTAAAGAGTGGAGGAGATGAATATATGTGAGGCAAGGTTCCCTTTGGATCTTCTCTTTGCTTCTTGATTGTCTTTCTCACCCATCTGCAAATAAAAATGATGTATTTTTTATTTTTTCTTTTATTATTATATATATATTTTAAAAATACCTAAGCTTCCTCAGAGAGGTTTTCACCCTAGATATCTTCCCTGGGCGCCTCAAGGAAGGTTTTCACCCAGGGATCTTCTTACTCTTTTTCATTTTTTCTCATCCTTGGGCCACCTCATGAGGTTTTAAACCCAAATATGGGACTCAGGTGCCTCATGGAGGTTTTCACCTGAATCCTTATTCTTTTTTCTCTTTTTTAGTGCCCTGATGAGGGAGCAGCTGGAACTTGCTCCACCATCATCACTGTCTTATTGATATTGTCAATGAACTCTTGTTTTGATAAAGGCCTCTTGTACATTTTCAATCGGTGTCCATTAGCAAGCAATGCAATGGCTTCTTCATCTATAGTTTTGATTTTCACATAACCTTTGTCATGGCATCTTTCCACCACGTAAGGTCCGAGCCATCTTGTCCTTAGCTTGCCCTTGAAGTCTTTATACCTAGAATCATATAACAATGCCTAGTCTCCCTCTTGAAATTGCTTCTCCTTAATATGTTTGTCATGCCAGATCTTCCTCTGAAGCTAAAATATATCTGTATGTAGGAGGCCTGCATTATGAATTCATCCAAGCCATTCAAATGGAACAATATTTCTATCTATGCATGACTGAGATCCAAATCTAGTTGGGATGCCATCCTCAATGTGTTATATTCAAACTCAATGGACAACAAATCCTTTTTCCCATAGACCAGCTCATAGGGTGTAAATCCAGTGGTGGTCTTCCATGTTGTATTATAGGCCTAGGTGAGCTCAACTAGTCTCTCTACCCAATCCTTCTTGCTCCTACTCACTACCTTGGTTAAGATGTTCTCCAATGCCCTATTGGTCACCTCCACTTGCCCATTAGCTTGTGGATGATAAGGAGTGGAGGTCCTATGCTTGATTTTATGATGGCTGAGCAGTTCTTAAATCATGTTGGAGGTAAACTGGCTACCTAGGTTTGTGACTGGCTCTCTAGGGTACCCAAACTTGTAGAATATATTATCCCTTAGGAACTCAGCCACCTTCTCTTCTATTGCTACCTTAATTGCCTTGGTTTCAGCCCACTTAGTCAAATAATCAATGCACACAATGATATATTGTTTTCGCTTTGAAGGAGGGTTGATAGGCCCAATGAAGTCCATGCCCCACTTTTCAAATGGCTTGAAATTTTGTTGAGGTTGTAGGGGAATTTCATCTCTTGGAGTAGGCTTTCCCATCCTCTAGCACTCATCACACTGACTAATGTACTTTTTCACATCTTGATGAAGAGTAGGCCAATAATAGCCTGCTTGCAACACTTTGAATGTTGTCCTCTTTGCTACAAAGTGACCTCCACAAGGCCCATCATGACAGGTCAGAAGGATTTCAAAAACTTCCTCTTCCCTTACACGCGTTGTCAAGATTTGATCTAGTCCAAGTTTGAACAAATTTCCTCCAATCCAAGTGAAGGGGGTGCTTTTCTTGACTATTTTGCTCTTTTCTTTGGAGGGAAAGTTTGGTGGGAACTATGTTGATACCAAATAGTTTTCTATATCAGCAAACCATGGGGAGAGAACTGAAATAATAAACAAATGCTCATCTAGTAACTAGTCATCCACCATCCTTCTTCACTTACAGGCAGATTCATCCTAGATGGAAAGTCTGCAACAACATTTTCCTTACCAGGCTTATCAACAATATTTAGATCAAACTACTATAATAAAAGTAACCATCTTATAATTCTAGCATTCACATCTGGTTTGTTCATTAAATATTTGATTGCAACATCATCGATATGCAAAAATGTTTGATAGCCTGCAATATAATGCCTAATTTTTTTTAATAAATGCATAACGGTTAGGAGTTCCTTTTTGGTCAGAGTATAGTTTAGCTTAGCCTTTGACAGGTTCTTACTGATAAAATAGATGGCATAGGGAAATTTCTCTTCTTCCTGACCTAAGGCTACTCTTATGGCTTTGTGTGAGGCATCACCATGAATATGAAAAGGGAGGGCTTAGTTTGGGCCTCTAAGGATTGGTGCAATTATTAACTTACCCTTTAGAATGTCTAAGGCTTCTTGATATCTCTCTAACCATATAAACTCAGAATCTTTGGCCAACAAACCAAATGAAGGAGAGGCCAACTTGCTGAAGTCCTTTATGAACCTTCAGTAGTATCCAACTAACCCTAATAAACTCCTAACATCTCTCTCTTGTTGTGGAGGTGGGACCTTTTGGATGATTTCTATTTTGTTTGGGTCCACATGCAGTCCTTGCTGAGATATTGAATGACCTAGCAGAGTGCCTTCAGTCATTAAGAATTCACATTTTTCTGGACTAAGAGACAGGTTCATTTCAATGAATTTATGCAATACTTTGCCTAGGTTAGTCAGGGCTTCTTCAAAATCACAGCCATAAGGTGTAAAGTCATCCACATAGATTTCCACAACATCATGTCCTAATTCAACAAAAATACTCAAGACTTCTCTCTGGAAAGTGGCAGGAGCATTGCATAAACCAAAAGGAAGGACCCTATATGCAAAAGTACCCGAAGGATAGGTGAATTTGGTCTTATCCTAGTCTTCTGGGTAGATTTCAATTTGGTTGTACCCAGTGAATCCATTTAGGAAGGGAAAAAACTTCTTCCCTGCCAAGCCATCTAGCACTTTGTCAATGAAGGGTAGGGGAAAATGATCCTTATTTGTGGATTTTTTCAAATCCCTATAATAAAAAGAAATCCTCGACTTACCATTTTTCTTGGGAACTAACACTAAAGGAGAGACCCACTCACTGTCTGAGATAGGGTAAATGAATCCTGCATCTAGCAGTTTTTGCAGTTCTTCTTTGACTATGTCTTTAAGAGCTGGATTCATCCTCCTTTGTGGTTTCCTGACTTTCTTGCAACCTTATTTGATGTATATGTGGTGAGTACACATTGAGGGGTGTACTCCCTTCATTTCCTTATAACTCCAAGCGAAGGCTTCTATGTTTTCTCTCAACATGTTGCATAGCTTTTCCTCTTCTAAAGTAGAAAGAGATGGATTAATTTTCAAAGTTTTCTCTAGGCCAAATTCTATGGTTTTGATATGGAGTGGGTTGGAATTGGCCAAACATAAGTCAATTGGATGATTGTTCTGGGTTTCCCTTACTTCTTCTTCTAATGGTAGTGAGCTAGGAGTTGGACTTTGGAGTAGGTGTTCAATTAAGTCATCCACATCTTGTTGTCCTCCTCCTATGCTTGCTTCTAAAGCATAAAGTTGGGAAAAATAAACCTCATCTTCTTCCTCCTCCTGCAACCATAAAGGTAAATCATATTGTAGGGTAGGTTGAGCAGGAGGGTATAGGACTAACTGTTTAGACATATGCCCATTCTTGATGGTCATATTCGCAGCTCTACAGGTAAAGTAAGCATTAGTTGTGGCCAGCCATGGCCTCCCAAGGATGAGAGGTAACTAGTAAGCTTAGCCTTAGGTTGGAGAACTAGGAAATATGTAGGGTACTCCCAGGAGTCAATGGAGACCACCACATCTTCCATAATTCCCTCAGGGGTAACTGTGGAATGGTTTGCAAGTTGTAGAACTGTTGTGGTCATCCTCAATGACCCTTGGAGGTTTAGCTTGAGCATGGTGTCCTTGGTCATCACATTAATGGCAGCCCCAAGATCAATCAAAGTGTGTGGGACAATGGTGCCATTGATGTGCACATCTACTACATGGCTTCCAGGGTCCAAATATTTTAGACGTATTACCTACCCTAGCATTAAGTCAGACAACTACCCAATGAATTAATGGTAGGGGCATCACTTTTTCTTCTTCCTGGATGCTTGAAGCACTTCTCCTTAATCAATTTATTGTAAATGGGAACATCTTTGATTGCCTGGAGAAATGGGATCTTTACACATAGATTTTTCAGTTCTCCTAGAAGTTTAGTTTCTTCTGGGGTAGGCTAGAGTGGTTGGGCTAATCTCTTAGGAAAGGGTGGATTTAATTTAAGGTTGCTTTCCTCTCTTTCTTCCTCAACCTCCCTATGTGGAGAGGGAGGTTGGTTATCAGGGAGAATTCTCCCAGATATTAGGATGATCTCCTGGATTTCTATAGCATAAGATGGGTATGATGTCTTTCCACTATAGACTTGTTGAACCTACCTATTTTTTGGGTTCAGATTTGGTTAGGCAGGCATGTGGGGTTGCTTAGGTGGAGCAAAGTGCAAGAGTTGTGGTTGCATAGGTGGTGGAGGAAATAGGGGTATAACATTGTTGAATTGGGGCCTCCACCCCTCGAGTGGGATATTCCACTAAGGTTGTGGTTGAACATAAAGTTGAAATGATTGGCTGGCTAGCTGGGAATGATACTGAGATGTATAGGACCAAGGAGGGGGTGTAGACCAGGAAGGATGAGAAGGGGGTCCCCAAGAAGGTATAGTTGTGGTTTGGTTGGGGTTGTAATATGCATGGGATGACTCTAGCATACCCTGCTGGTATGGTCTAGGCCTAGCAAGTCTCCTTTGTTTGATGTAGCAAAGCTTCTCAGTGACCCCTTTAGCTCCTTGATATACAGTTTTGAGTCCAAGTAAATAAGAGCACTTCTCTGTGGAGTGGTTTTCTTCACAGACTGAGCAAATCTTAATACACTTAATAGACATTCATTCCTATGATGCCTCTTGGTGCATATAGGAAAAAAGATGGCCATGGCTCTTTTTGCTTCCTCTTGCTTCCTTTTGATGTTCATGGTGTCCAATTGTAAGGCAAGGATTTGCAGCATATCACTTTTGAAATATTCTAGCATATTTCCAATTTCACCCTTGATGGATGAGTTGGAGGATGATGTATTGGCCATAGGTTGACTACCCCTACCCATTTTCCTGTTTTCCCTAGAGTGGTTTCTAAAGACAGTCTTAATATCCTCATAGGGTAATTGGTAGATATCTCCTCCTACTAACATATGTAAGGTATCCATAAGGTCCTCCCTTACTCCTCTAAGGAGGACTAGTTTTAGTGACTCATGGTCAAGTGTGCACTTGGCCCTTTTGTAACTGAGTTGGAATCTTTCTTCATAGTCTTCTAAGGATTCATCTTGACCTATGGTCATCCTGAAAATATCTTCCTTAGTGTCCTTTGACCTACAATAGTTCCTATATTTGTTGTTAAAATCCTGTTGCATCTGAGCCCAGTTTGTGATGTTATCTCCAGGTAAACCCATGAACTAGAGCAATGTTGCATCCTTGAGGGTAGATGGAAATAGTTTTAACTTTTTCTCATCATCTGTATAGTCATAGGTTTGGCATATAGCAACAATCTCAAATAGGAAAGTATCAGGGTCCTCTTTGGTGAGGCCATGGAAATGAGGTAGATCAGAGGGGATTATATTCTTCATCTTAGTGTCCCCATTGGTTTCCCTGATGGGGAAGGCACCCTCAATTCTCTCTCTATTCCCTCTGTCATTTTGGTTTTCAGCCATTGGTTCAGTAGGAATGGGTTCTTCCTCTTCTTCTTTCCCTGTAGGTTCTTCAAATATGTAAGGTTGCTCACCTAAAGGGTCTTCCAATTCATAGTCACCGAAGAAGAGAGAAGATTGACTGTCGGATGCAATGGGGGTATTTGACAAGAATTTCCCTAAATTGTCCCTATTCCTATGAGGCATGAAAGGAAATGTTTTTGGGTTGATTTTTGGAAGATATTTTTTAGTAGGAAAGTACTTTGCAAAAATGAAATTGATGATTGAATGAAATCCACTAACAAAGAAGCTACTTGCTAAATTAGGAAAGTAGATAATGAAAACTGAAAGAAAGGAAGCTACTAGATTACTTTTGTAGAAATAAACTAATGGAAGAAAATTGAGGATTAGAAGTAGAAGAAAAAAAATTTGAAGACTAGAAATAGAAGAAAGCAACAATCACATTCTACTTTGACACTTCCTCAACAACGACGCCAAAAAGTGGTGAGCCTAGGTATTGCAACAAGACTGCTGCAACTCCCAGGGCTACCAACTTTACTTATCAACCCAGGGTTCATACAAACTTGTAGGCAACAATGCTATATGCACAAGTAAAAGTGAAGGTCTTGCCTGTTATCACTGCTCATCTGGCAAGAGACCCCAGCGGTTCCAAGCCAAACTTCTATAGGGTCAAAAGAATCTTAATTCTTTAATGGAATAAGAGAAAATCTATTCTAAGAGAGAGCTACTCTACTGCAGTAATGAAAAAAACAACATGTAATGCTAAACCACACCATAACCTAACTAACCATCTAAACAGCTATGCTAAACAAAATTGCTAAATCAACACTAACCTAATGGTGCTATCTAAGTTGCAAAGGTAAAAAGCATTAAACTATACTAAGCTATAAGCAAAGTAAATAAAATAAATATGTTTTCAAGCAGAAGAGTAGTCGGAGATTGAAATTGGTGAAAGGAGGACGTAAGGATGCAGTAGTGCATAGGGACCATTGGATCGATCAATGAACAGAAGATGGATGGTGGAGATCTTATTGCAGGGGCTTAAGTGCAGATGGATGAATAGGGTTAATGAATAGGATGAACGACAAAGATCTTATTGTAGGTGATTTAGTGAATAGGTGAACGAACAAGGTAACTAAGAAGATGAATGGCAGAGATCTTATCACGAGGAATTAAGTGAATGGATGGATGAAAGGGTAACAAAGCAAATGAAAAATGGAGATCTTATTGCGAGGAATTAAGTGAATGGATGGATGAACAGGGTAACGAATCAGATGAATGATGGAGATCTTATGGAAAAAGAAACGTGCGGAAATGATGGAGCGGGTTTTTGGAGGCAGTAAGTAGTTTCTCGCGCACCCTCAAAGCTATAAGATGTATTTTGAAATTTCACACAATTAGCCTAACTGGGTGACACGTAGCATGCTAAAACCACTTTTCTCACATGCTCTCGGGTGGATAACGATCATGCAAGAATCCTCATGAGATTGCGTGATAGCCGTCGAATCAAGCTAGACAGATCGACGGTGGAGATTGGCCAAGATAGTTGGCGAGCGGGTGATGTGATAGCCATTGGATCAGGCTAGATAGATTGATGGTGGAGATTGGGGAACATAAAGTATTGAGGGGATGCAATAGCCATTGAATCAAGAGACAGATTGAAGGTGGAGATTAGAGTGCATAAAGTAGGTGGAAGACTTCGCATGCGATGGCTTTTGGGTAAACTAATGAATCATATAGTGATTGTTCAGGTTTGTTGTGGACTGGATGGTGAGGAAATGATGCATGAAGAACATGTTGACGGAGGTTTCAAATGAAAATGACAGAAAAACCAATGAGGGTGAGGGTGGACCGAGAGTGAGGGAAAATGATGATAATGAAATGAAACAAGTAACTGCATCAAAAAACAAAATCCAAATCTCATGTGAGAACTAGAAACCTATGTTTTTGGGGTTGCTGAAGGGTCTCTTCCTCAAGTCATGGTCCTAGAGGGAGGAGGTGAGGCCGAGACACCTACGGACAACCTTATGGTGATATTTTTCTCCTAGCTAACCTACTAATTAAAAAAAACACAAATGGAAGTAAACTAAGTCTACACTACTGTAATGGGAATGAAGCTACTTACGCAAATGAATAGAAAACCAGGAAGCTATGCTATATTGTTGTAATAGAAATGCAGCTACTTAAGAAAATGAAAAGAAAATGAGGAAGCTACTTAAGCAAATGAAAAGAACCAGAAATCTATGCTAGCATACATGTACAATAAAGAGGAGCTTTGGCTGCTCAGGTTGGGCCCTAACACAAGAGCTTCATCCCTCTGAGTTAACTCAGTGCTGGCTCAAAACAGAACTCATCTTCATTATAAACACCATGGATTACATAACAAATTGTCACAAGTCTTGCAACTCAAAAATAAAGTAGAGGAACCCTACTGAGGTCCTAAGCCTCTCTACTCATAAATCTGAAGTCTCCAACGACTTCCTTCCCATTAGGGAGGCTTGGCTCCCCACTCAAGATAAACTAATTTCTATCACTTTCACTTGATCAACTGTCTTTTAGTCCTCATGATTTGCTTGTTTGCACTTCGAGCTAATGGAGGAATATTCGAATGGAGGGGTAGTAAATGAGGAGGATTTACCTCCTGTAATTCCTCTCCCTTCTCCCATCCAAGTTTTGACCAAGGTCTTTGCCACAGTTCCTTGATTTTATCCTTTATTCCTGCATTACATGCACATTAGACCACACAAAAAAATATCCAACTCTAACTCATCTCATAAACAAAATATAATCAAATGTATACAATAAGTTGTTGGAATAGTTGGTTTGACTAAGACAGGAGGTGGATTAAGGCCAATTAAGGTCCATATAATTACCTAATGATGAGGTTCATCAATAACAAAGCTAATAGATTTCATGCATATGTTGTATTTCAGCTACCTTGAGTACTCTAAATGATATATGTATCTGTTTCTTACGCATGAATGTGTAGCTATTTTTGTATATGTATGTATGAATCTTTATGAAATGTGTTGTTGGTTTAACCATTACTTTGGATTGCTCGCTAGCTTGCCTTCCATGTTGTGATGCATCTTTGCTCATGTGTTCCCTTCTTAACTCTGTCCTATCACAGGTTTCCAAGGCGTGCACTCACCTCACCCTCTGTGTGTTAGGACCATTCATGCACCTTCCTTGACTTACTGCATATGTCACACCCTTGCTACCAACAGGGACATCATACTTGCTTGTATGTGAAATTGTGGTCAAGGAATTACCGTACAACCCACTGCTAGGACTCCTACACCAAATGGTCTGAGGTCCAATTTGGACTTCTTACCAGGGAGATCCCCTGACATGTTAGTAGGTCCAACACCATTAAAAGACTCCAAAAGAATAGTTCCTAAAAGGAAAAGCACCCCTATATGTGGGACATATTACATGGAATATGGTACTAATGGGGACATTTCCCTTAGGTGATCCCCTGCCCCCCCACAAAGACATTTGAGCCTCTAAAAAATTATATTCCTCCTAATGATATGTCTCCCTAAGGATTATTAAACCCATTGAAAACATTGTTTCCCCTAGCATGACTAGGAATAGGAATATTATTTTTTCATACCTCTTGTAAATGATATCCAAAGATTATAAAATGTAGATTAACTATCAAGGTAATAGATGTAGGTGGAAACCTACCAACTTTGTGTTATGATATTTGAATCTGGCCCACATGGAACAAAAATCCATTTATGGTTAGGGACATTAAGGGACTAGGTAAGCTAAGAAGGGTCATAGGCACAAATAATGGTATCCTCCAAAGAGAGAATATGGATGGTGTAGATGAGGATGGAGTGGATATTATCATGCTAATCAATGGTAATGAAGAAGTCACAATAGAAATCCTTAAGACACTGGGTGACAAAGATTGTATCTCCCCCATCATCAAAGGTCCACTCTCACCATCCATCTATTGAGAAAATAGTGAATAAAGAGTTTGATTGTTATCACTCACCCTAATGAGTACAATGTCAAGAGGAATAATTAAGGGTGGGTTTCCACTGATTGGAAAATTCTCATATACAACTTCATGGATAAATCGTTCCTCCCCATTTGAACTAAATGTAATCCTTTTGGTATATTTTAAGTCTACATCCTTCTGAGAAGGAAAAATCCTACTATATGTAATGGGGGACCGTCCTCTTCTAGAGGAAGGTTAAGAATTTTGTAGGAATGATATATTTTTTTTTCATCCATACTGAAAATACATGTTTATCAATAAAATAAGAAACCCTATTTTAAACTAGACTTAGACCAAGGAGCACACCCCTATAAAATATAACATATCAAAAAAAGAAAACCAAGGAATATAGGGGCCTTCCAAAGGCAATCCTAGTATGATGAAGGCTTAGGTTCAGTCAATGAATTTAATAGAAAAAATTATATTATCTTGCCTCCACCAACCTTTCTTAGCACAAGTGACCTCACAATTGTCATAGAGGATCACATCCTATGTGTAATGATATGGAGATATAATGACTGCCTTAATTACCATAGGAATTTTGCATCCATAGTCATCTAAGTAGGATCCCTAAAGAATGGAAAGTAAGGCAAAACCTTGCAATTGAATGATTGGGGGGCTAGTCATGGGTTAGGACAACATGCATGGGTAGGGAAAATAAGTCTAAAACCTCTATAAGGGATTATTCAAAGTGAGCTGTGGCCCCAAGTGATCCACAGATGTGTAGTAATCCAATGAACACTAAAAAACAAGAGAGAGGAGATATCTCTCCATGTGCTCCCAATGTGATCTTATTCTTGAATATTATGTTAAAGGGGCTTCTCGGTAAGTTATATATGTGATAATGAAATTTGTCATTCTCTAATGATTTCTAGTTTCATTGTTGGTGGCCTTGGAGTGATTTCTAACCAATCATATTCCAAGGCTCTCTACCCTAGGCTAATGTTGGTTTGATATAAATTTCAAAAGGTCTATATTTTTTATATTTGGTGCATAATTTTAATGGTTTTTGTTGAGTAATAGTATGGAATACAATAGTGATGATATTTTAGATTACTCTTAACCAATCCAAAGGATGCAAGTTATATGATAGCTACAATGTCTTCACTTTAATGATTATTATTTAAGGAAAGGAAAGATAGAGATACTCCTTTTTATAATAAATTTAGAGACCTCATGGTATGTCAATGAACACTCCAACACACTCTAGTATTTGAAAAGAAAATCTAACACGCAGTTTCTCTTAAATATATCAACCAAGAAAATTTGATAACTCAAGCACTCAAAAGAAAGAATTAAGCTTTGTATTAAAATAAATATGAGATGTTCCTATCTAAGGAGGGAAAACACACACATAATGAGTTAGGAAATAAAGTTCAGGGCTACAAAAGAATGGAGACTTTCAAGAATCCAAATTATCAAAAGTTGCTACAAAGGAACAAACCTAGACCAAAGAAGAAAACAAGATCTGCACAAAAAAATTTGATTTTCCTAATGTTTCCTTGAAAAAAATGAAACTTTTACTAATTAGGCCATAATATCAGACATTAGATACCTAAGAATCTATTTATATCATTGCTCACAAAAAATTCCACTCAAACATCCAAATAAAAATAGGAAATTCAAGAAAACAAAGGGAGATCCAAATCCACCAAATCTGAGTAGATTTGATGATGATAATTGTAACTGGCCCCTCCCACATTTACCCAATTTCACTGACTTGCTAGGGTAAAAATGATATAAAGAGTTACTATGATATGAACTGACCTCCAATATCCAGTTAATGAAGTGGGGCCTACAGCTAACCACAAATTGACAACTCACAACATCCCTTAGGGCTACAGGACACCTAGGGATAGAAGGACCACCCCTAGTGACCAAACCCTAAGTTGGAGATCTTTTTCATTGATCTAGACTCCAAAACACATGCATGGCAAGTCATGGGTGTGGTTATAGCCCTCCAACCACATTCACAACACTACCTCCATGTGGTTGTGACCCAACTTGCCTAGTTTAGAGGGTATGGTCCCGAGATCTGAGCCCCTATTCCATGCCAACCTCCAAACCACTACCTAGAACTTCCTGACACTTTCTAGAATCATTATTGATATGAGGAAAAATATTAACATCAAAAATCACATAAAGAACTTGACCTAGACTTCCTAGAACACACTATACATTTAGTCAAACACATGGAAAACATGTGAGATACAGGTCAAGAATGCATATCTGATCAGAATAGTCTAAAATTCCTATGAGAATCACCAATATGACTCTATTCCCTCTCCACATAGATTAAACAAATCTTATTAGTCCATATATTCATCAACCAATCAATAATTAAAAAATTCATGACAAGAACCATAAATAACACACATCATATAACCAACATATAACTAGAAAATAACCAATATAGAAACCATGGTAACTTAGCCATAATATTGCAAATAGAATTGCTACAAATTCTCATAGATAAAAATAAGGAAATGTCTCATATTAACATATAAAAATACTAACCAAGTTAGGGACTTTCGTGTACCACTCAACCATAGATTTGGCTGAGCCAAACCTCTCTTTCAGCCAATCACCCCCGCACCATATTCCACTAATGAATGTGGGATCTAATGGAATAAACCAAGACAAAACCACACCAAGGCTTCTAGAGGCAAAACCACCTCAACCCTCAACCACAATGATTCCACCTCTACGGTTGGACATCACTAACACCAACCAAATCAACCTCTACCCAAGTTGTCTAGGGCTCTAGGAACTAGTAACTCAACCCACCAAAGGCTCGAAAACATTTGTCCCAACCTAATCTCCAGGACTAGTAATCAACCCAAGTTGTTCCAGGGCTTCCAGAGCGAGTGTTCCAACCCATAACCATAAAGAACATGGGCACCAATCAAAAACTAATCAAGTGGAAAAACCAACAACACCATGGTTATATAGGAAATGGCAAGGCAAGGCTAAACCACTATCAATACAAGAAAGTATCCATGCCAATGACAACACATAATAGAAAATCACATGCATATACCATACATCCATAAATCAGCAAGAAAATCACACATGCAACCTATTACCCTCAAAGAAATCTGGCTATAATTGTTGGTCCACTTGTTCCCTTGTGCTTTTCTTCTTTCCTTTTCCTTCTTTATCCAAATCCAATGTATGCCAAAGTGCTCCAACAATACTCTAAGCGTGCAAGAGTGTGAGAGAATGAGAGAATGAAATGAGAGCTCCAAGACCGAACTAACAATAGGTTAACCAACAAAAATTTGTGAATATATCCTCATAAGCGTTTTTATCATTGAGGCATCTATTTTCCTCATTTTCCATTCAATTTTCCTCATGAAAATTTGTGTCTCTTCCCCTTCCTTTTCTCCTATTTCCCTTTATTTTTCACAATAAAATGAAAATTACTGCCACTTTACCTTTCCCAATGCCTTTGCCAATTTCCATAACCATTAATTAATCACAAGTAATACCCATCACTATTTTTTTCCTAAAATTCATCTTGGAATATGTGTCCCATAACCTTGGTCTTATTTTATTTACATAGAAAATTAACTAGGAGTTGTTACAATAATGAATTCTCATTCTAATCCCTGTTGAAAATGGTTGGCATTGATGTTAAAGTACATGTATCAAGATTGATGTGTGTTTATTGTGTGTGTGTGTGTGTGTGTGTGTGTGTGATTGAGTGATATCTAAGTATAATAAAAATGACATGCATGTGAAAAGGGTGAATTCAAAATAAAAGGGGAATCTACATGTAAAAGGTGAACTCAAAGTAAAAAAGAATTTATGTGAAAACAAGCGTATTAAAAATAAAAGGTGAACTTACATAAATAAGTCAAAAAGTGAAATGGTGGTTTCAAACCCATGTTTTTGGAGGCCTATGTTATTTTCCCATGGTATTTAGAAAAGTGAAATAAAAAAAGAATTAATTATTTAATCAATGATTCTTATGTCTTTCCAAACCAACACATCTCTTCACGAAGGGACATGATCATGTATAGAAAGAGTAATTGTTGAAAGGAAAGTATGAGTGAAAGTGAAAATGTCATATTTGAAGAAGTTAGTGGAGTGACAATTGAATATCATTTATGGAGTGATAATTGCATATCATTTTTGGAGCTACAATCTAACACCATTCATGGAGTGATGATTGAATATCATTTGTGGAGCAACGATTGAATATCATTAGAGGAGTGAAGATTTGGTGAGAAAATCTAGTGAAACTATATGAAAATTTAGTGAAGTGGCATGAAAATATAAAGAAGAAACAATCATATTTGATGGTATGTCAAGCAGATCATTTTTGAAGAAGTTACATGTAGGTTAATGATGCAAACAAAAAGATATTACTCTCTCTCACTAAGGTGGTGCTTAGCAGTGGGGATTGGTGTATCTAGTAGAATGGTGTCTACAAAGATCAAGAAGAGTAGGTTGGTGCCTACTATGCTTTATACCAATGGGTATTGGTGTCTCTAGTAACTAGGTGCCTACAATTAATTAAAAATAATTTTACTATGGTTTTTTCCCAAAAGGGTTTCCATGTAAATCTTATGTTTCATGTTATATAGTTCATAGATATTATATTTTAATATTTTTTTATGATTTATGAATGTTTAAATAACTAAAAATTATTTCATATTGATTCATCCCCCCTGCAAGTATAAGCGTGTTATCAATAATTGGTATAAGAGTTGGTTCCTTGAGAAATAGTCGAACCACTAGAAGGCAGAACTTGGGAGCACATATGGGTAGTCAAGAAAGTTTTTTCACAAAGGTCCATTGTTTGACGAAATAAACTATGCATTATGAAGTATAAATATCTGAAGTTATCTAACAAGTATTGGCTTCAATATTTGGAAATATATTTTGAATGGTTATAAATATTTAACACCTCCACCAATGGAGCAAGTTGGAAAGAAGACCAGTGAACATAATGCAAAAGCCATGAATGCCATATTGTATGACGTATTAGAATTTGAGTTTTTCAAGGTGATGTAATATGAATCAGCAAAATAATTTTTTGACAAACTTAAAAACATCCATGGAGGTCATAACAAGGTAAAGAAGGCTAAGCTCCAAAGAAATAGAAAGAACTTTGAGAGTTTGAAAATGAAAGACAAATAAAATATTTCATCCTATCTCCTTCATGTGGATGAAACTGTGAACATCGTCAAAGGACTTGGTTAAAAGTTTGATGAATCGATGATTGTGAAAAATGTGTTAAGGGCACTCCCCTTAATATTTGATGCCAATTTTTTTGCTATTGAAGAAATGAAGGAACTTAATTAATGGAAAATGGATGAATTTCATGGGATTCCAATGTCACATGAAATGAGGAATAAAAAGGAGAAGCCATCAAAGAAATATGAAACCTTCAAAGATTCAAAGAAGATGAATAACAAAGAGCATAAATCAAATGATTTCTCTAGTAGTGAATCAAATGCAAAGGAAACACATCTTGTGAGAAAACTAAAAAAGGTGTCCAATAAATACAAATGTAATCTTTCCTTCAAGTACTTTAATTGTGGGAGAGTAGGAAATTTTGTGGCTAAGGGTCAATATGCAAAGGATGAAAGTAGTGATGATGAAGAAGACCATAATGTAAAGGAAGGAAAAAAAAATAATCAACACAAAAAGAACCACAAACAAGAGAAGCACAAAAGAAAGAACTATTATAAGAAAAATAAGAGTCTTTACTCAAAAATGGTTATTGACTTGTTTGAAGATAGTATCAAAATCATTTTTATAGTGATAGAGAACAAAATCTCTTAATGAATATTAAAAAATGATTGATGTCTTGGAAAATGAATACAAAGGGAAAGAAATGACAGATTCAAAAGAAAAGCAAAATGCTAAAATAGTTGAGGTGGATCTTGAAGTAGAAATAAATTTGTGCCTTAAGTGAAAAAAGAAGCTTAAGAAAAACATGTTAGGAAAACCTTGAATAAAGTAGATGCATAAATCTGAAGAGGAAGACTAGATGCAAAAGAAAATATGTTAGGAAACCTTGAATAAATAAGGAAGGCTACTAGCCATCTAAATATTATACTAGAAAAGGAAAAAATGATAGACAAAGTGGTGAGGATCCACCTAAAGGAAATGGAAGAAAATTGTGAGAAGATGGGAGATAAAATCGTCTCCTTATGAAAGGAACTAGAGAAAATAAATGCTTACTTGAATAGAAGCTTAAATTTTGAAAAAAGTGTTGGAATATTATATGATATCATCAATACATTGATCAAAGAACGCGAATGAAGAAAAAACTAAAAGTTATGCTAATGTTATTAAAAGCTCCATAAAAATTGAAGGAAATAGGAAGAAAGGAAATGATCTCCGACATAAACCTAAATTTTCTTAGAAGGACAAAAGGATAGATTCAAAAGATATTTTCCATTAATGTGGCCTCATGTGACTCTATACCAAAACTCTTTCTTTGTTTTAATTTGTTTTTTCTCTTGAAATTATTTTGGTCATAAAAGAATAAATTGTAGAGAACATGCAAGAGATAACCATGTATGGAATAAAAATAAAAATTCTTATGGGCTCCCAAATAGAAACTACAATTCATTTTCTCATTTATTTTATTACAATGTTATATCTTATAAGTGCTACAAAAATGGGTACGTAGAACACTTTTGAAGAAGTGGCATTTTAGAATCTCCTAGGAAAATAGGGAAGAAGATACCATTTCCAAATAATCCACAAAAGTTTGGAAAAAGAACCAAGAGAAAGAAGACTAGAAGAAGGTGAAATTTATGCTTGTACAAAGTGTGATTCATGCACGAATTAAAGGAAACCAATGGTAAATTGATAATGAATGCTCAACCCACATGGCATGTGACAAGAGAAAGTTTCTCAATTTTAAACTAGTTAAGAGAGGCAATGTGACATTCGGAGATAATGATACAAGAAGGATAATTGGAAAAGGTACTCTTAATCTCAATAATGGAAAGACTAAAATAGAAAACGTCTTGTATGTTGAAGGTTTGAAACATAATATTCTAAGAGTTAGTAAATGTGTGATGAACGACACACTCTCACATTTCATTCTCAAGATTGTGATAAAAGGAAGGAAACCATAAGAAAATTAGTTATAGATGTATATAGAACAACAAATAACATATATATCCTCAATGAGATCAATGGAGAAAAGTTCTATATGGTAAAAGTAGGTGAAAGTTAGTTGTGGTCCATATGAAATTTTTAATAATCTAGTGAAAATCAACCATAAACAAGTAGTGAGAGACATGCAAAAGATCATAAAATTTTCAAACAATATTTATAAGCAATGTTAGCATGGGAAGCAGACAAAGAAAATATTCAAGTAAAAGGAGTAATCAATAATAGATCCATTGAAACTCATCCATATCTATATCTATATATATGTGTGTG